>CAJVRN010000053.1:1917500-1925000 GCA_911728415.1 Lagocephalus sceleratus | reverse complement strand
GCTGTAAACTGGTGGGTGCAGAGGCGCGGACTGTCGCTAGGTGGCGCTGTTGGTCGCCCTCAGACTCTTCCTCCTGCAGACCCTCTCTGGGTATGTTATCTTTATAAAATAGAGACACAATCATCATCATGTGAGAGGAATGAGGATGAGGAGAGAGGGGAGAAGGAGAGAACGAAGGGAGGATGGACCCGGCTGGGGGGTCCAGGTCGTTGTCACGGCAACACGTTTACTGGCCCAAGAGCTGAATAACCAGAAGTCTTTTCCCACCGAATCCTGAAGGGACTGATAAAGGACGGAGCAAAGACGAACTTGTCTTCCACGCACTAATTAGAGGAGTGTTCTACCTGCTCACGCGCAGGTCGTGTGTCCAATCACAGCCCAGCGGGTCCTTCAGTATTCACGAGGTGCACGGGACCTTCATTTTACTGGACTCGTGTCTCCAGCTCGTTAACCTGAACCGGGGGGAGGGATCAGAGCGTCCACCGTCCCACCGTCCAAACCTGACCCCCCCCGTGTGATCAATCGTTCCCTCTCCCCTCAGCGCTGCCTCGCCTCATCCTCTCTCTTCCATCCCAGTCGCACCTCAACACGGTTCCTTCGGCGAGTCCTCCTCGTGCAGCCCTCGCTGTGACCCCCCCAGCATCTGTGTTTGAGCGGGGGGGGGGGCAGGGAGGAGATAAATGGGACTCTGCAGTCCTGGAACTGATAATAATGCCCAGGTTGAGCTTGACTGACACCGGGGATTTGAACAGCGTCACACAGGCATATATATCTCCCTCAGCGGCTCCTCGCTGTGTGTGTGTGTGTGTGTGTGTGTGTGTGTGTGTGTGTGTGTGTGTGCGCATATCTGAGTGTGCGTGTATTTGTATGAGGGACATGCACGGCTTCCTTCCTTATCCACTGCCAAGGTCTAGATGTCTTGTTTACACCGTGGCCAGGCACCGGTGAGCAATTTCAGATAGGCCCAACACACACACACACACACACACACACACACACACACACACATGCTGCAGCTGAGCGGGTGTAAACACACACACTATCTGATTTATTCCGGGATGAATTTTCGGAGCCGTTCACGTGTGTGGGGCGGGGGCAGGCGGCAGGACCCCCGTCGGGTGACGTGAGGATCGGTGCGCTTCAGCGCTGGTGTGCTCTGTCCCACAGGAGCTGGTGAAACACACTCACGACGCCACCGACAAGAGCAACCTGAGGCTGGCGCTGGACGCCATGAAGGTACCCCCTCACACAGGCTAGGTTGGTTAGGAGGTCCAAGGACGGCTCACCTGAGAGGGTTAGAGGTCAAGCCAGACCACACTGGTCCTTATGATGATAATGATAATGATAATAATGATAATAATGATAATGATAATAATAATAATAGATAATAATAATAATAATAATAATAATAATAATAACGATAATAACGATAATAATGATGATAATGATGATAATAATAATGATAATAATAATAATGATGATGATAATAATGATAATGATGATAATGATGATAATGATGATGATAATGATGATAATAATAATGATAATAATAATAATGATGATGATAATAATAATGATAATAATAATAATGATGATGATAATAATAATGATGATAATAATGATAATAATGATAATAATAATCATAATGATAATGATGATAATGATAATACTACTACTACTACTAATAATAATAATAATGATAATATTGATAATAATGATGATGATAATAATAATGATAATGATAATTATGATAAGGATAATAATGATAATAATAATCATAATGATAATGATGATAATGATAATACTACTACTACTACTACTACTACTAATAATAATAATGATAATATTGATAATAATGATGATGATAATAATAATGATAATTATGATAATGATAATAATGATAATAATCATAACTATAATTATGATAATGATAATAATGATAATAATAATCATAATTATAATGATGATAATGATAATACTACTACTACTACTACTACTACTACTACTAATAATAATAATAATAAATAGTAATGACAATAATAATGATAATGATAATAACAACAACTCTTTTAGGTTATTTTAGGATATTTTGGGAAGAATAGGTCAAAAAGTCTAAAAGCGAGAAAGTGCAACATTAAACAGACACATGTGTTAGAGGTGTTGGTCAGTCTGAAACCCTCAAACCTGATTCTGGTAAACACTGTTTCCCCTGTTGCCCCGGTAACCATGTGCAGGACTTGGCTCAGTATGTTAACGAGGTGAAGAGAGACAACGAGACGCTACGGGAAATAGACCAGTATCAGAAATCTATCGAGAACCTGGTGAGTGTGTGCTCCTGCTCCCAGCACCGTCCCCTCGGCTGAGGCTCCATCCTCTTCATCCTCCTCCTCATCCTCCTCCTCTTCCTCATCTTCCTCCTCCACCTCTTCCTCCTCATCTTCCTCCTCCTTATCCTCATCCTCCACCTTCTCCTCCTCCTCCACCTCCTCCTCTTCCTCCACCTCCTCTTCCTCCACCTCCTCTTCCTCCTCTTCCTCTTCCTCCACCTCCTCTTCCTCCTCTTCCTCTTCTTCTTCTTCCTCTTCCTCCTCCTTCTTCTTCCTCCTCCTCCTCTTTCTCTTCCTCCTCCTCCACCTCCTCTTCCTCTTCCTCCTCCTCCACCTCCTCTTCCTCTTTCTCTTCCTCCTCCTCCTCCACCTCCTCCACCTCCTCCTCCTCCTCCTCTCCTGCAGAACCAGACCCTCAGTAACTACGGGCGACCCAAAGGGGATGGTGAGGTGCGGGTGGCCTCGGTGGACAAACGGGCCAAACAGGACAGGTGAGCTGATGTTCTGATCTCACCTTGAGCCTCCTGAGGCCCGGCGCTGTCCCGGCCCACATCACCACCTGTGGACGTTCAGGTTCTGAACCCGGTCCACCGGGCCTCTCTCTGACCCGCAGACACATCTTCCTGTTCGACGCCGCCGTCATCGTGTGCAAGCGGCGTGGGGACAACTACGAGATGAAGGAGGTGATCGACCTGCACCTGTTCAAGATCACCAACAACCCCACGTCTGACAAGGAGACGCGCAAGGTCTGGGGACACGCCCGCGGGGGCGGGTCACGTGACCGGCGGGGGGGCGGGCACGCGGCGGGGGGCGGACGGCCTCGCCCGCGTCAGCGCCCACGATGGCGTCTGTTCAGAGGCGCTCGGGTCGGGCTCAGACCTGCTCGCCGCCGCTCTCGCTCCTTTCAAGCGCTTTCCCTTCTTCTTCTTCTTCTTTGGTTCCTGGCAGCAGCGTCTGCCTTTGAGGGTGTTTCGGCGCTGGCGTCCAGGCGCGCCGCCCGATCCCTCTTTTGGCAGGAGAGGACGGTTTAGCTCAGACCTGCAGAGACGGCGCCGCAATTAAGCGAAGTCAGAGCGGAGCAGACGGGCCTCTCTCCTTCACGACGCGCTCGTCCCTCCCCCGCCTTGTGTGTTCCTCCTCATTAAGATGTTCCTCCTCACCACATGTAACAGAGGCCACAGCATTCACCGATGAAAGGTCACGGGCGTCAGGGACAGCTGCAGGCTTGTGCTGTAGTCTGCTGCTTGGACTACAGCAGGCCCCCCTGGTCCTGGTCCAGGGTCCTGGTCCAGGGTCCTGGTCCAGGACCTGGTCCTGCCTGCAGACCTCACAAACGCCTGCACATGAATGAAGCGCGGTCCTCTGGGTTGGGCGGTGGCTCCGTTATCGACCCCTCACGGCTGCGTCAGCAGACCGGACCGTCCGGGTCGGGCGGCTGAGGGCTGCGGGCCTCGAGCAGTTCGGCGGTCCAGGGTCGATACGAGGGGGTCTACCTCCATCGACCTGGACCAGCCTGGTGACCCCAGCATGTCTGAAGAGACGCCCTCAAGGGGCAGCACCACAGTCAGACTACAGTCTGACAGGCTGTCTGGAGCCTCAGACACACACACACACACGCACGCACGCACGCACGCACGCACACACACACACACACACACACACACACACACACACACGATTGTACTGCTATCTTTGAGAACTCTCATCACAACCAAGCTTCTGACCCTGACCTTGACCTTTGACCCTCACCTGAACCACACCAAAACAGCAGCTCTGAGCTCCTCACCTCCCAAAAGTCATCAGAGAACACACACGCACATACACACACACTCACACTCACATGAACACACACACACTCACATGAACACACACACACTCACACACACACACTCACACACACACACACACACATACACACACACACACTCACACACATTCACACTCACACACACTCACACACACACTCACACACACTCACACACACTCACACACACACACACTGACACTCACACTCACACTCACACACACACACACACACACACTGACACTCACACTCACACACACACACACACACTCACTCACCTGTCAGGACAGGTACGGTGTGTGTAGGTCAGGCCCAGAGCTCTGATGGAGGTCACACACATTCACACATGAACGTAGACCAAGTGCTGCGGTCACATGATCGGCCTCAAGTTTAGAGTTGTCCACACGCCTTTGTCGTGCGTCGTCACGCCTCAGACTTGGCGGTTCAAGGGTCGGCCCAGAGGGCGCCGTCTACTGAGGGGGACGCAAACGCCTCCTCCTCTTCGTCTCCCCGCCGCCCGTCAGCCCGGGCGTCCGCTGGGAACGCCGCGCTCCTCTTTTCGGGGGAAAAGGAGCTGAGCGTGCGTCGGGTTCAGGGGAGGAGCCGGCGAAAGCCCCCCGGCCTCACGTGTTCAGAGACGGCGTGCGGACGCGGGGGGGCTGCTGGGGGGCGTCGGGCGGCGGTGGAGGCGCGCAGGCTGTTTGGTCTGTCAGCCCTCCTTCCATCCCTCCCTCTCCCCGAGGCTTCCCTCTTTCATCGAGCATCTCTCTGTCTCCATCTGTCCCCCCTCCTCCAGCTCGCTCAAGTTCACGCTTTATTTATACGCCGCGGCGCCGCCGCCCCCCCCCTAAAGCGTGTTGTTTCCTGCGTGTGTTGCAGTGGTCCTATGGATTCTACCTCACGCACAAGCAGGGCCAGAGTGGCTTCGAGCTCTTCTTCAAGACCAAGGAGCTGAAGAAGAAGTGGCTGGAGCAGTTCGGCATGGCCATGTGAGTGCACGCGGGCGCCTTCACGTGTGTGTGATGTCACAGCTGTGACATCACACAGCTGTGACATCACACATCACACAGCTTGGCTTTGCTCCAGCGCTGACGGGTGATTTATGAGGGAGGCGCCGGTGCGACAGCCTGAGACACGCTCAAGACCAGAGATGTCCTCGGAGGAAGTGGAGGACAGGGCTGGGAAGCGGGAATGTGAATGGATGTGAGGAGACCGAGGCTTTCAGGGCAGAGCTAATGAGCCACGAAGGCGGAGAGGAAGTCACAGATGATCACATGACCTGTGTGTGACCTTCCAAACCACCTGACCCGTCAATCAAATCTGCGATACAGCAAGTGATCCTTCAGAGGAGGCTGGTGTCCCGTGACCTCTGGGGTCAGAGGTCACAGGACACCAGCCCGGAGCCGCAAATGTACCACAAACCTCCCGAATTTGCGTGAAACGACGCAAAAACTCTTCTGGCTGTGGAGCTGAAGACTGGGTGAAGGGTTTGAACCTGTAATTCTTCAGAGGGGGGCTTCCTGCTCTGAATGATCCCCACAGATGTTGCACAGCTTTAAGAAAAGAGCTCACCTGGTCTTTCATGTCTATTTAGATCAAACATCCTTCCTGAGAACGCCACCAGCAACTTTCACGACTTCCATATGCACACGTTTGAAAGGATCACCTCCTGTAACTCCTGCCACATGCTGCTCAGGTGAGACACACACTCACCCACACACACACACCCACACACACACACTCACACACTCACACACTCACACACACACACACACACACACACACACACACACACACTCACACACACACACGCACCCACACACACACGCACACACACACACACACACACACACTCACACACACACACACACACGCACCCACACACACACACACACACACACACACACACACACACACACACACACACACTCACACACACGTTTGTCCTTCACAAAGACGCTCAAGCGTTCGTCTCAGGTGCTTCTGAAGCCCCGCTCCTGCTCCTCCTCTTCCTCTCCACTCTACCCTGACGCGCTCTTCCTCGCCTCCTTTCTTGGTGAAGTGAAGCTTCCGTTGCCCCGGGGCCACGTCTCACGGTCGCTCTCAGCTCCTCTTCTCACCTGAGCGGTTTCGCCCTCCAAAGTCGGCGAGGAAAACTGTCTGTCACACTTAAGCACGTCTCCAAGGCGATGTATAGGAAAAGGGGGACAAGGTTAGGCGGTGTGGAATCCTCCAGCTGGTCTCAGGTCAGAGCAGATGAAGACGAGTAGAGTGTTTCAGCGCTTTCTGTAGGATCTTGTTCATTTCTTGTCCTTCCGAGAAAGACTTATTTGTCCTTTGGGATGAAGTGACGAAAGGACGAGATCTGAAGCGACAGCGGTGTTTTCCTGTTAAGCCCCTCCCCCTCCAGGCCCCGTCTGCGTCTCCTGATGGATTACATTCCGATTCTTCCCGAGCTGCAGCGCGCACTTTAACTCCACGCTAGATTCCTCTCCGAGGTTAAACTGACACTTAGCTGGAGAGTGAAGCAAAGCAGTTTTTACCTTCATGTCATTTTAATTAGGGCCTCTGAGATGCTTATGCAAATGCGGCGCTGCTGTTCCAGGCGGGGTGTGTGCGCGTCGTCTGCACGACCATCGCTGCCTTCCTGCCTCTTTAATGAGCCTCTTCGTCTACCTGCTGTAGCCGCTTGATAAAAACAAGCTTCCTGCTGCAAACTGCTCCGACGGTGAGGGCAGCGTAGATCCTCAGGTGCGCACATCTGAGGTCCGACTGAGATCTCGGCGGGAACGTCTCAGGTTCTGTGTTGACCCGCGTCGTGCAGGAGGTCGGCCTCATGGGTGTCCATGTGTGTTCTGCAGGGGCGTCTTCAACCAGGGCTACCTGTGCTCCAGGTGTGGTTTAGGGGCCCACAAAGAGTGTCTGGGCCGCTTCGGCGGCTGTGGCAAGACAGGTAAGGAACGCTCGGGAACGCTGTCCCTCTGATCCTCATCCTCAGTCCACTTCGCTCTTCCCGCGGCGGGAGAGCCGCGCTGGTGTGTTTGGGACCTCCTTGATCACTGCTGCAGGCATTCGCCGTAAAGTTTTCCAGGGCGGGTTTGAAACTTCTCAGACGGCGTCAGCGCGTTTGGCGGGCGCCGCTCGCCGAAGTTGAACGGCGCTTTTCAGAAGCTCCTGACTTTTCTTAATCTGATCCTGTTGTGCGCCTGTCACTCAGCTCCCCGCGCAGCGGCGCTGAGAGTGAGAGGGAATGAAAGGAAACCCTCTGAAACTAACTGAGTGTGTGTGTGTGTGTGTGTGTGTGTGTGTGTGTGTGTGTGTGAGAGTGTGAGTGTGTGTGTGAGTGTGTGTGTGAGTGTGAGTGTGAGT
>CAJVRN010000053.1:1880000-1915000 GCA_911728415.1 Lagocephalus sceleratus | reverse complement strand
AGCTACAGGTAATCTTTGTGCATCCGAATCACGAAGAGGAGCTGATGCAGCTTCTGTCCGTCTGCGTCTCCCCAACAGAGCAACGGCCAAAAGAGCGGCCAAATGTTTGCGTGTGTGTGTGCGTGTGTGTATGCGCACACACACACAAACACACACGGAGCCTTTAATCCCTCATAAAGCAGGCTCCAACACTCATTTTTCCACCCTCCATCTATTATGCTGCAGAGAATCATTCCTGACTGAAGAAGTGTTACGATCAATAGGTGTTTGATTGGCCCCGCCCTCGGCGCCCTTTGTCTGCTTACAAAGGTGCACTCACGCTCGGCTCGTCCTCCTGTGACGAGAAATGCAGTTTGTGCCCCCGAGACTCAATTCTTCATGGCTCCGAGTTTTTTTTAGAAGTCTTTTTTAGGCGAGCTAGTCGGACTGCCAGGCCCGGCCCCAGAGCTGGAACCGACCCGGCAGCAGAGGCAGAAGCTCGGCCCCCCGAGACGCCGCTAACACGAGCTGGGCGCTCGCTCAGTCGGCCGCCTTCAGTCGAGGGCACACGCGTCTGTGTGTGTTTGGGAAAAACAACACTGTCCCCACACAAGGAGGACAAACACACACACACACACACACACACACACACACACACACACACACACACACAGAGCCCTGGATCTGTTTGCCGTGGGCGTGGGCCAGCGTTAATTATCTCTCTTTATGGGATTAAAGCTGTCGCTGCTGAATCAGATCATTCTGAATAAGTTCACTCCTGCAAACGAACGCGGCTGGATCTTGCCAGTGCGCCATGGTGGGAATCATCTGGTGATTGCGGGCTTCTCCTCCGGTCGTCCAGGAGGACGTGCGAGCGAACAGGCGGCGGCGTGCTTGTATCTGAGCGGCCCATGAGCTCCAGCTGTGCGCTTATCTGCAGCCTGATAAAGTCTGCAGGTCATCTGAGCAGGAGCGCGTTCAGGACTGAGCGCGTTTAGGACTGAGCGCGTTCAGGCCTGAGTGCGTTCAGGACTGAGCGCGTTCAGGACTGAGCGCGTTCAGGACTCAGCGCGTTCAGGACTGAGCGCGCCCTCTCGTTACCATCAGTGGCGTCACCAAGAGTTTAGTGGTGCAAAAGTAAACGTGGTCGACACACGTGAGCCGTGGAAGGAGAGGTGGTGAGGAGTCGGGTCTGTATCGACTTTAGGCTTCTTCTCTTCTGAGAAAAATCAACATCATGGATCAACTTAGGAGGGAGGAATAAAGGCGTGAACGCTCCGTTGGCCCATATCTGATGACTCAGTGTCGTCGATGTCGTCACAGATCCAGATTATTTTGGGATTAAGACGCACGTTTAAAACTCGCTCTCAGCAGCCCACCTCTCCCCTCTTTCAGGTCTTCCCAAGATGCTTGTCATCAGGAACTACTTTGGCGCCCCGAGCCCCACGCCTGGCCCCCCCCTCAGCGTCCAGACGGGCGACATCATCGAGCTGCTGTGCGCTGACGTCCACAGCCCCTGGTGGCAGGTCAGAGCGCACGCATCCATCCGTACCCCTTAAATAAATCAGCTCTCTTGTTATTTAAGAAAACATGGCACCCTGCACACACTGCTGTAAACTCCGAGTGTGTGTTCTGAGTGTGTGTATTCTGAGTGTGTGTGTTCTGAGTGTGTGTTCTGAGTGTGTGTATTCTGAGTGTGTGTATTCTGAGTGTGTGTGTTCTGAGTGTGTGTTTTGAGTTTGTGTGTTCTGAGTGTGTGTTCTGAGTGTGTGTTCTGAGTGTGTGTGTTCTGAGTGTGTGTATTCTGAGTGTGTGTGTTCTGAGTGTGTGTATTCTGAGTGTGTGTGTTCTGAGTGTGTGTTCTGAGTGTGTGTGTTCTGAGTGTGTGTATTCTGAGTGTGTGTATTCTGAGTGTGTGTGTTCTGAGTGTGTGTTTTGAGTGTGTGTGTTCTGAGTGTGTGTTCTGAGTGTGTGTTCTGAGTGTGTGTATTCTGAGTGTGTGTGTTCTGAGTGTGTGTTCTGAGTGTGTGTGTTCTGAGTGTGTGTATTCTGAGTGTGTGTATTCTGAGTGTGTGTATTCTGAGTGTGTGTGTTCTGAGTGTGTGTATTCTGAGTGTGTGTGTTCTGAGTGTGTGTTTTGAGTGTGTGTGTTCTGAGTGTGTGTTCTGAGTGTGTGTTCTGAGTGTGTGTATTCTGAGTGTGTGTGTTCTGAGTGTGTGTTCTGAGTATGTGTGTTCTGAGTGTGTGTATTCTGAGTGTGTGTATTCTGAGTGTGTGTGTTCTGAGTGTGTGTTTTGAGTGTGTGTTCTGAGTGTGTGTGTTCTGAGTGTGTGTGTTCTGAGTGTGTGTGTTCTGAGTGTGTGTATTCTGAGTGTGTGTATTCTGAGTGTGTGTGTTCTGAGTGTGTGTTTTGAGTGTGTGTTCTGAGTGTGTGTGTTCTGAGTGTGTGTTCTGAGTGTGTGTGTTCTGAGTGTGTGGGTTCTGAGTGTGTGTGTTCTGAGTGTGTGTTCTGAATGTGTGTTCTGAGTGTGTGTATTCTGAGTGTGTGTGTTCTGAGTGTGTGTTCTGAGTGTGTGTGTTCTGAGTGTGTGTATTCTGAGTGTGTGTATTCTGAGTGTGTGTGTTCTGAGTGTGTGTTTTGAGTGTGTGTTCTGAGTGTGTTTGTTCTGAGTGTGTGTATTCTTGGAGGTGCTGGGGGGCTCCTGCCCCTCACCTGTCATGTGTGTTTGTGGACTTGACGCACAGCTCCCCCGCACTGGAAATATTTGTTGGCCTTATGGACGTGATTGTGGACATGTGAGAGCGTGTGATTTGTGCCCTGGCAGCGGCGGCGGGGGGGGCGGTTTGATGCGCAGCAGCCCAATGAGCGTCACCGGGAAGCGAAGGCACCCGAGGCCTGAAGAGGGCATGGTGTCAGCGCGAGTCTGGATGACGGCGCGCCAAATACAAACCAGATAAAATTGATAAAGAATTCAATTAACCCATGTAAGAGCTTGACCAAAGGCAGCCGCCGCCCCGCAGCCAGCAAACATTCAATATCCATCAGGCCCGTCGCCAGCGGGCCGTCATCATTCCTGTTCTGGGGGTGCGTGACAAATAGAATCGATCGCTCTAATTTCATTTCATTCTGCAGAGACCATCTGTTTACTCTGGCAGCTGCACCCCTGGCAGTCGTCAGTGTCGCCCCCTGAGCTGGGATGCAGCAGAAATCAGGCCTTTCTGGGGGGGGCACAGGGCCCTTAACCTGCCCCCCCCACTTTAACACTTTAATTTAAATTAATTTAAAAGCTTCAATTAAAAGACCAGTTACGGTCGACCCCGGCTGGTGCTGCTGCAGCTTTTCAGAGGCGACAGAGAACAGAAAAGCAGCGGAATCCATTTTGTGTCCTGGAGATAAACAGTTTGATAAAGGACACATTCATCAGCATCAGCGACTCTGGGCCGAGCTTTAGGGTTTAGCCACAGAAACGATCCAGGTCTGATTATTTACATGTTCCTGTCTGTCTGTAGTGATTAAGTGTGTGTGCGTGTGTGTTTGTGTGTTGTGTATGTTTTCCGCGGTGACCTGAAAATAGTTGAAATGTCCTCATGAATAATCCAGATGAGTCGTGTTTCTGCTCCGGATTTAATAAAACTTTATACAAATTAAATATTCTAAAAAAAACTCTGTTGAGAAGGAAAACAACAACAACAACAACACCGTAACTCCTCTCCGGCCTCCAGAGGCATCGGCAGGGGGAGGACAGAACTCTCTCCGTTCTCCCGTCAGCCGTTGCCGTGACGACGGTTAACTAGACCTGTGAATGTGCGGCGCTCGCTGTCGCCGTCTAATTGTTCGTGAAACATGGCGGCGGACTCAGCCAGACGTACGTAACTCTATTATGTCCCGGTGGTTTCAGGGCCGGATCCTGTCGACTAAAGAGGTTGGCTTCTTTCCCAGCGACGCCGTCAAGCCCTGTCCGTGTGTAAGTACAGCGGCGTTGTCGCGTAGCCCCTCCTGACCCAGAGCCTGGGCCGGGCCGGGCCTCCTGCTCTCACTGCAGGTTGATGGTCTGAGGTTAGTCGGAGCTGTTGTTGCGTTTGTTTACGCGCCTCCGTCCAGCTTCATCATGTTCTGCCTGATAAAATGAAATACAACCCGTCTAGCTGTTTCGGGAATATGAGCCTCCATCGCAGATAAGGCGCTCTGCTGTAAAGATAAGAGCAGCATTAGGAGCCTTTACGGCTGTTTGCAGTGTAAAGTGCTCCAGCTTTATAGATACACAGAATATGAGCTGGGGCAGGCTTTTATTGTGGTGGTGCTGAGGGGAGCTGCGCTGCTGTCCTCCACAGGTGCCCAAGCCCGTGGACTACTCCAGCCAGCCCTGGTGAGTTCAGCCAGCGCCCGTCTGACTCGGCCTGACGTCGGGCCGATCGGCGGCGCTCAAGTCGCTCCCTGCTGCTCCGCAGGTTTGCGGGGCCGATGGAGAGGCTGCAGGCGGAGGCGGAGCTCATCAACAGGGTCAACAGCACCTACCTGGTGCGCCACCGCACCAGAGAGTACACCGAGTACGCCATCAGCATCAAGTAAGCCCCAGCGCCGCCAGTCCAGAGCCCCGCCCCCTCGGATCTAGTTCATGTTCATTTACCTGTTATTACAAGTTTATAATTAACAGTAGTTTGACGCCACACTTGACCTTCACTCACCCAGAAAAGTAAAGAGAACAGGCTGAACACTTCCCAGGAAACACCTTCAGTTTGCAGTCAAACGGGTTTTGGAAGAGCACTCAGCTTGAAGGGTGTGCCGAGGATTAGACCCTCCAGGAAAGACTATTTTTAAACACGCCACCTTCAGAGAGTTCAACCTGAGGAGATGTGGAAGTGCTCAATTACAGAGGCGCAGCACGATTACAGGAGATTACACAAACTCACCGTGTTGCTTCTTTTGGAAAGCAGTTTTAATCTTAATCTTATTTTCTGTTTAGTTTTAGTTTGATTGAACACCCAACCGGTTCCTCTTTGTTAACGCGGTAACCCTTCACTAACACGTCGCGTGGCGCTGCCCCGTGCTGGGGGTGACCTTTGCCCTCCGGGGGTGTTGAACGTGCCCCTGCATCAGCCTCAGAGGAAGCGCCAGCCGAACCACCTGTAGCCGTGGTTACGGGCGGCCAGGCGGTGGTGACGGACCCCCGTGCTTTACGCCCCCCCGCTCCTCACTGTAAATCTCCCGGCCTCAGGATCTATCAGCGGCGTTAATGCGCGCGGCGTTAATGCGCGCGGCTGGGTGGGCGGGGGGGGCAGCGAACGGGGCAGCGGGCGCATTTCTCCTGCAGAGTCCATCAGTCACGTTTCACAAACCTGTGGGACTTCATGCATTAGAGCCTCGGCGGGGCTCCGCGGGGACCGGGCCCCCGATCAATGGGCCTGATCAGGGAGGGAAATTACACTCATAACTTATTCAATGGCCCACAGGTACAACAACGACGTGAAGCACATAAAGATCCTGACCAAGGAGGGCTGCTTCTACATCGCCGAGAACAAGAAGTTCAGGAGCATATTAGTGAGTTCACACCTCCTCCTCCACCACCTCCTCTTCCTCCCCCTCCTCCTCCTCTGCAGTCATTAATAAATCAGTGTGTTTGCTAAATCAAGTGGAGGAATGCAGATTTTCCTTCTTTAAAGTGGTCCTGATGAGAGCCCGGTGCTCCAGCTTCAGAGACAAGAGGAGTGTTTACAGAAGTTCTCTTTAGGAGAAGGTCCACGTCTGAAACCTGCTTTTAGATTCACACCAGTAACAACATTTCGCTGTGTGTGTGTGTGTGTGTGTGTGTGTGTGTGTAGGAGCTGATTGAGTATTACAAACACCACTCTTTGAGGGAGGGCTTCAGGAGTCTGGACACCACGCTGCACTCTCCCTACCGGGAGACAGAGAACGCTGCTGTGCAACGTCTGAACCGCTCGGGCAGCAACAGTGAGTATTCATGTTGGACTGGGACAGATGGGACAGATGGGACAGACCAGGACAGACTGGGACAGACTGGGACAGACCAGGACAGAGTGGACAGACCAGGACAGTCAGTCAGACCCAGCCTGTAAAGCTGTGTCCCTCCTGCTGCAGGAGCTGCAGGTATCGGAGGACTTTTGTGTCCAGACTGTTTCTATTTGTGCAGAATCCCAAACAGACTTCCTGGTATTTGAAATTCCTGCCACACATCTTTGTTGCAACCATTAAATCAGCCCCCTGGTGTGACTTGGACCACTGATGGTGGATCAATGACGGAGCGACCGGGGGTCCAGCGTTGCTTATGTCTGATGGATGTTCAGGGAGTATTTTTAAGCCCATTTCATGACAGATTCAGAAGCAGGTGACTTGTGCTGCGTGACCATCGGTCTGTAATCTGTGTTCTGCTCCTCCTCGAGCCTCCTCACAGATTTAGAGAGTGAGGTCTGAATTATGGAATGTTCTGCTCGGTCCCCAGAGCAAAGCAAATGGCGGAATTGCTGAAATTCTGAGCGTTCTTTCTTTTTTTTGGTAGACTAGTTGTCATTGTTCCTCCTGTAATGTTGGTGGAAAAGCCTTCAAAGCACATTTCACTGCAACTTTTTGAAAACGCTGCCACAAAATCTGTCCTTTTTCTGCTGCAACGATCATCCTGAAAGTCGGGAGGTGAAAATAATCCCCTCCCCCGTGGGACGGGAGGTGTGACAGCCAGATGGTGGCCAGACAGGCAGGTTTGATTTAAAAACTCACCCGACGTTGGACTGACGGGACCGCTGTGTGGAGAGAGACGCGCTTTAACGACACACTCGCTGTCCCTGATCTCTGGTTGGTGCTGAGGCTGTTGGTAACAGTCTGTGAGGCGTCTTCCCTCTCTGGCTCGGTGTCGCGCCGCCAGCGGGGAAAAGACCATCGGCGGATCTCTGATGCGTCGTCGTCGGTGCCTCTGCGTCCCCCCGTGCGTCTGCGGGCTCTCAGGCGGTCCGGAGGTGCTCCCACATGTCGGGGACACGAGGACACGAGGAACTTCCCTCGTCACGAGAGCTGAGCTGCTGCTGCGGGGCCTGAACACAGCCGCAGACCTGAGGAGCAGCGGGGGACGGCTGAGGCGCGCGGGCGCATACAGATGGAGGATGAGGAGGAAGAGGAGGAAGAGGAGGATGAGGAGGATGAGGAGGATGAGGAGGCGTGAGGGGACGTGGAGCCAGGCGGATCAGACCCACCCTCGGTCAGGGCCGGCCTCTTCCCCCGACGGCGCCCAGATTAGCTGCAGCGCCCACAGACGACGGTCCGGGCGTGTGTGCACGTGTGAGCGCACAGATGTGGAGCGCACAGATGTGGAGCGCACAGATGTGGAGCACACAGATGTGGAGCGCACAGATGTGGAGCGCACAGATGTGGAGCGCACAGATGTGGAGCACATCTGTGAGGGACCTCTGAAGGTGGCGAGCGTGAGCGCGTCCTGAAGCTGGCTCCAGTCCAAGGCAGCAGCTCGGCAGGAAACGAGACAACGGGACGCCTCCTCGCCTCCACTAAACTTTTAGTTTGGCGAAAGTTGAGCTTTGGCGGCGTTGTCATAACAACCAGGACGCGCCTCTGATGTCCGTCCTCGTGAAGTCCTCATGCGGCGAGGAGAGAACGGGAGTCCCGCCTGTCTGCTGATCGACTGCTGGTGGGAGACGCGTGAACAGATTGCGCGGCGGCGTGCGGCTGCTGGAGCCGCGCCCTTTGTAGAAGCCTCACGTCCATCAGAGACGGCTCCGGTCCACGCGTGTCCCGTCCTCCGTCGTGCGGGCGGATTCCTCCCGTCGTGCGCGCTTGTTTGTTCAGACGACTCGTCCGTTTTGATGTACTTCCACCAACACTGCTGGAGGACGCTAATTAACGTCGGACAAAACTTTTAGACGGCGCGGCAGACGGTGGCGCGGCCGAGGCCCCCCCACCCTCCGCCGCCCCCCCGGACCAGCTGCACGGCTCACGTGGTCGGGCCCGCTCCGCCGATGGGCCGATCCACACGCGTGTGCACCGGCGGTTGTCTGAAGCGGAGGCCGATTGCTCGTCACGTCGCCCGAGCAGCGACGCCATCGGGGGCCGCGTCTCAGCGCGCTCATCAGCATTCGCTTTAAAGCGCCGGCTGAGCCGCGCCCCCTCGCGGCGCCCCCTCGCGGCGCCCCCTCGCGGCGCCCCCTCGCGGCGCCCCCTCGCGGCGCATCAATAACGTTGTCAGGAGCTGCACATTCGTCACCGCGGTTCGTCGGCCGCTGCGGGGGCCACATCTGGAGGCTCCCGGCGGCCCGCCCGGGGTGGCGGGGGCTCGCTGTCGAAGTTTGAACGTCCACGGTGGAGGAGCGAGCACGCCGCGGGGAAGACGGCGCTTAAACAGGTCTAGATGAAGGAACGCGGAGCGGAGCAGGCCCAGCGTGTCTGTCGGCCTGTTGGCCTCGGTCACGGCGCTGTCCCAGCTGGGGGGTGGTCCTAGACGTGTAGATAACGTGTGTAGAGAGCATGTGTGAAGCGTGTCGGTCCAACACACGCCCCTGTTCACCACGCTGACTCACCCAGCCACGCCTCGGGGGAGCAGGAGCATCCGATCTGATCGTTCCTGTTTTAACAACTGAAAAGATGACTGATGTTTTCTCCTGTGCTTCTCTCTCTGACCCCCCCCCATCCCCCCCGCCTGCCCCCCCGCCTGGCCTCTCCTGCCATAGCCCCATTGCTCTGTGGCCTCTCTTTTGTGTCGCCTCCTGGCTACAGCTTTGTGCCTCCTTCCTCTGCTCCCTTCTGGTCAGGTACAGGTATCGCTCCTCTCTCCACCCCCGCCCCCCGACCCCCCGACCCCCCCACGTCTCTGTCTGCCTCTCCTCTGCCTTAATGGTTCGGCCGTGTGCTGCTGCATATCACCAGTGCATCTGGAACACGGATCTTTCCCCTGCATCCGCTCTCTCACTTCCCGTAACATCATGCATGTATGTGTGTGTGTGTGTGTGTGCGTGTGTGTGCGTGTGTGTGTGTGTGTGTGTGTGTGTGTGCGTGTGTGTGCGTGTGTGTGTGTGTGTGTGTGTGTGCGTGTGTGTGTGTGTGTGTGTGTGAGTGAGAGTCAGTGCTGTTTGGGGTGTTTCTCTGGGCTCCGTGTTTGTGTGCTTGCTCGTGTCTGTCCGTCAGTGGAGGTGGTATCCGTCCCCCCCGTCCCCCCCCCAGTGGCCTGCCTGTAGAGGGCTGACATTCCGTTTCCAGCTGTCAGCGTAGCTCGCTCCCGCCACAGGGAGAAGGTTGAGAGTCGTCAGGGTAGGCGGGAGAAGCGGTAACTAGCCAACCTTCTCCGCCGCCTGTCTCTCACGCTACTGTCTGCCTTGACAGCACACACACACACACACACACACACACACGTGCGCTGTTGTGTCTGTCTCAGCTACAACAACACTCAGCGTGTCCCAGTCCTACAGTCCTGGTGCAGGTGACACACGTTGCGTCTGGGGCTGAAGCTCTTACAGCAGCTGGAGGTCCGTCAGTCCACCTCAGCGTCCACACATCCGTCCGTGTCTGACCGACATCGAACACGGGTCCGAGGAGCGCGCCTGGTAACGCTCCCCCTCTCTCTCTCCCCCCTCTCCCCCTCTCCTCTCAGTGCTGACTCCCAAAGTGATGGGCGTGGCCATCGCCCGGTACGACTTCAGCTCCCGCGACACCCGTGAGCTGTCGCTGCAGGAGGGCGACGTGGTGAAAATTTACACCAAGTCGGGGGCCAACGGCTGGTGGAGGGGCGAGGTTAATGGAAGGGTGAGCCCGCAGTAAAACAGCGCCTGCGATCGATGCATCCGAAAACAGCTCATTATTTATTCACGACCTTTAATGCGACTCCTCAGACACCACTGAGAGGCTTTTTTACTTGTTGCTATTCTTTAACGGTGGATTTCGACCGTCTGGCCGTAAACGAGCCTTGACCCCGTTGTGTCCTTCAGGTGGGCTGGTTCCCGTCCACGTACGTGGAGGAGGGCGAGGAGTGAAGCCCCGCCCCTCCCCCACCGTCCTGAACACTCCTGCGGCCTCCTTGAAGGAGCTCGCCCGCCTACTACGAATCCCAGAGGCCTTTGCCAGAGAAGCAGAAACGGCGGCGCCGTTCCCGGTCGACTCTCCAGAAGCCAGCAGCTTGGCTGTCAGCAGGACACAACCCCCCGCCGGAACCCCTGACCCCAACTCTGTCCGTTCATCCATTATTCACCCCCCAGCCCCCCCCACCCCCGTCTCATCTCCCACCTGTTTCTGCTCGCCAAGCAGGCCGTCGCCAATCTGTCAGAGGAACATATTCAAATGCCACTCTTGTGTTCATCCGCTCATCGCTCCGAGCATCCGTCTCCCGCCCTGTGGGAATAGAGCCATCTGAGCCTGAAGGAACCAGAGCTTCTTCCCTCTCCTTCATCTCCCGTCTCGCTATGAAGGGAGCTCAGTCATTCCTGACCTTCACTGGGTTTCTTGCACTAATGCAGGTGGTTATTGATGACTTAAAGGCTCACACACACACACACACACACGCGCGCACACACACACACACCAGATCATGATCACACTCAGAGGCCGTTCTGCATCACTGCCAGCCAATGATGGCTGTTGTTGCTGTTCTCCTCCCACATGCTTTATCTTGGCGCGGGGCTCTCATGTTTTGCTTGTGGAGGCTGTTCGTGGTCCTCGACTCTTATCGGGGGCAGCTCCGTCAACAGGAGCAGCCGGATTATCTGCTCAGGCGCATTAGCAGCCTGTCGCCCGACGAGCCACGCTACCTTTGCGAAGGACAAGAGGATGAAGCTCAGCCCAAAAGTCCTGTTTCCTTTGTCTTTTATTTTCTAACTTACTTGAAAGATTTGTCTTGCTCTATCTCTCTCTCTCTCTCTCACACACACACACACACACACACACGACAGTGTGGGTCTTTGAAAAATTGAACTTTTCTCTCTGCAGCGCGTTCCAAAACTCTTTTTCAACTTCTGATCAAACAAAACTCCCTTTTTGGAGCCCCTCAATCAGGACAAGAGAGCCCTTCACACCTCAGTTAGGATGATTTTACAACCATTTTAAAGATAAATCACCGTCACATATATCAGCTTTTACATTCAAACTTTCAATCTAAAGCTTCAAGTGCTTTCACACAAGTCACAGATTTGCTGATGTGAATTTGACACCCAACAAATGTGAAACTTGAAAGAAAATTAAGTTGTTCTTTCTTCTTTTAATCGTGAAGGTCATCCCAAAAACATCTGTAACAGCTGTCTTTACTAATAATTTGCTTCGGTGGAATTGAATGAGCCCCAAACCTGAAGGCCACCCCCACTCCCTGTTCATGTGTGAGCCTCTTCTTCCTCGTCTCCGTTTGTGGGACTAAAAACGTGAGTGAGCAGACTCAGGGAGTGACCACTAGATGGAAGCATTCTGAACACCTCTCAGGCCTCAGAGGTGACGTCATCAGATTAGGAGCTGCGACCGACCTCAGACAAGACGAAACACGATCAGAACTCATATTCAAGATCAAAGCACTAGCTAAAACCCGAATACCTGAGATTTTATATAGACGTAAACGGAGGCGTCGCCTTCTGTAATCTACAGTAATCCACCCTCCTCCTCCTCCTCCTCCTCCTCCTCCGGGTGAAGGTTCTCCTCTGCCATCCCAGGTTTTTTCCAGGATGGGCGGAGGACTCGGGGGGGCATCAGTGATCTAATCATTAGAGCGTCTCCTCACCTCGGCGACCCCGCTGCATCCATCTCTCTGTCGGATCCCTTCACCCTCGCTCTGCCTCACCTTGTCTCTCCCTCTCGCTCCCCCTCCCTACCCCCACCGTCCGGGGGTTCATCCCGTCCCTCACCGCGCTGCTTTGCGGCCTGTACCTGCTGCCCACATTCCAGCGGTACCACAGGGAGCACGCCGGGACGTCAGCAATTACAGCAGAATGAAGGCTGCTTTCATTTTTTTTTTTACTGCAAATGAATAGACGCACACGGAGGACGGATTGAAGCGCTGCGGTCTCATCGTATACAGTGTGGGCACAGATTATGTCCACATGCGTAGGCACACTCTGTGTTCGTGCAGAAACCCGCTTTGACAGGATTCCGGGCCGTCTGAGTCTCAGAACAGCGGGACTTTCAGGATACAATCTTCCCAACCACCACGCAAGAGCAGCTCCTCTGCTGAGCTGTGTAGAAATGTAATAATCATGACTCATAATCCTATCTTCTATTCTTGATCAGAAGAACGAGTTCCAACCCGTCTGTGTGAGTGCTCATTGAAGTCAGAGTGATCCCCGTGAAGCCAAAGATGTCCGCTGTGCTCGTTTCTGTCTCGTAACCACGGTACTCAACCACTGTGGCCTGACTACAACTGTGCAATCTTGACTGTGTAGTATTATTGAGTATTGTTGCTGTATTATACTGTAAATATGTAAATAGTCTTCAGAAAGATGGCTTATTCTACTGTGTTGCTCTGTAAGATCATATATTACAGCTGATTTTCATTAAAATTAAATCTTTGGTACAACGTTGAATCAAATGACAATAAAAATGAAGAAAAACAGTTTTCCTCGCGTGATTTAAAAAAAAAATATTCTGAATGAAAACGTTAAAAGAAAAGGTACCAGGAGATGAATGAACCAGCATCACACTTCCAGAGTTGAAACCTCACTCCAGTCTTAAACTTTGACCCCTGACCTCAGTGTCCTCCAGACCACCAGGTCCTCACAGGTGTGTGTGTGTGTGGGGGGGGGGCTGAGGGCAGCTCTTACCAAACCAGTCTGTGCTGGTGCTGCTGGTCTCTGACCATCTGCTGCTGGGTCACCTGTCGGTGCTGCGTGACGCATCAGACGCCAGCGTGAGGCTTCCTGAGGTGCCCGTGGCGAGGGAGGAAGCGCCCGCCTGGCGGACGTGGCTCCAGCACCAGTCCGTCTCCTGCTGGACTGGGAGAACTGGTGGGACAGACGCTCGGGTCTGGCCTCCTGATGTGGTGTTGAGGGAGTTCCTGACCTGTGGGGAGACGTCCTGGTCACTGAGGCGGCGGGGCTGCTGCTGCTCAGAGGCCCAGATCTCTGAAGGGCGGCGACCCCCCGGGCGCCCCTTAGAGCCGAGTATGATGACCAGCTCTGAGCACGGACAATTTAGAAAAGGAGTGAAGGATCCAGACCGTGAGCAGTCCAGCCTCTTCTGTTTCTTTTGTGAAACTTGAATGTGTTTGTTTAAACTTTCTTCTCCAAGTCGGGCGCGCTGCTTACAGCCCTGTAAACATCATTCCTGCTTTGAAAAGTGAATTTTGATCAGCTAGAAGGGTGACCATCACATTTCCAGTCCAAATGCACTTCTGAGACCATTGTGACACAGAAGTGCACATTTGCATAATCCAGGGATAACCGCTGATGCAACAACAATGCAAATGTACTTTTTATTCCGTGGCCTTGGCGTGTTGACAGATAAATGGATTTCTCAAAAAAATGCAGATCTGTGAAAAAAACGACTCAAGCCGTCAAAATTCTGAGGTTTGACCAGTGCGTGTCTGCTCCCCGAGGCTCCTCAGGCCCGTCCGCTGACGTCTCCGGGCTTGTTTCTGTGTCCTGGAGTCAAGAGGGAGTCATGATTGCTGCCAGATGGTATAGCGTGTGTGTGAGTGCCAGGCATGAACACTGAGCTGCTGAGTATGGAACACAGCTCATTTCCATAAAACACACCTTTGTTCAGATGACTGTCGGGATGTTTCTGCAGGTTGGTTGTTACAGACGTTGGCTTCGATTCCAGCAACATCCAATAAAGGCCAGAGTCTTCAGCACCGGGGTAACGGTGTCACTCCCGTCAGCTGCTGCCGTGCTCAGGAGGAGCCAGGGAGGAGGGAGCACCAGTGGCTCCAACTGGGTCAGACTGGGACCCACAGCGACTCATGCTGCAGCCGTTTGCTCCGTCTGCCTCCTCTTCTGGGTTAGACCAAAAGTGAAAGAGGTCACACATGAATGTGAAAAGCTTTGGAGTGTCAGTGAAGGTTTCACCAAACTCCTCACTCATCGTCAAAAATGTCTTTTTAGATTGTTGCAATTTTAGTTTATTTAATTTGATTTTAATTGTTAATTTTAATTGTTTCAAGTTTTCTTTTAGGTGTGGCTCTATAATCGATCTTCACCTCCAGATCTTAGTCGGGTCCAGTTAGAGAGGAGCTCGGAGGCGCCTCTGGCTCAGGGAGCCTGCAGGTGCAACACACGTCCATCTAAACACAAATGCAAATGATTGGTTAAGTCATGCATGAATGCAAAAGGGAGGCAATTAAATGAGGACAGAGACATGTTGTCACACGTCCAAGGTAGGAAAATGAAATACAAATAATGTTCACTCTTAAAGCAGCTTTGCATTGTTGACTTTTTTTTTTTTTTTTTTTATATCAATGGTGCTCGTCAAAGTTTCTCAATCCATGCGTACTTTCTCAGTAAAGTCATTATATGAAATGGTGGGATGTATGGGCCCAAATGCAACACACTTGAAAACAGGAGTGGAGATAGTAATGACCTTTATTCGGGCTAGCAGGGCAATCAACCTGACTAAACGAACAGATAAAGATAACTAAGTTGTCTCTCCAGAGAACTAACAGGGAAGCGCTGAGGGTGGAGAATGAGCAGGCAGGTTGGCAAAAGTTGTTACCAGGGCTGAGGCGAGCGGGAGAAGTCGAATCGGGCAGGGTCAGGGCCGGGAAGTCAGTCCAAGAAATATCGCTGGAGAGTTTGGCAAACATGCGTCACAACCTGGGAGAGAACAAAGGGAGAGGGAGGCCTATGTAACGTGGGGACAGGTGCAGGTGGTTGACACTGATTGGCAGAGGGAGCGAGTGATGCGTTCAGGGTGACACCGAGAACCCAGTGATGAAAACAGCGACCCATGACATTATATGTCTTGTACTTGAAGCAAGTGAAACGCTGCTTCACCTGTGACGCGTCTGCATGAAGTTCGGATCAATGTGATCAATTTTAAAACAAAACGTGAAGATGTCCATCAACAACATTGAGTGAACAACATTGATCTTCTTACTTCTTTAGCAGGGATAAATGAAGTTTATCCCTGCTAAAGAAGTAGTGAAAGTACAGGCTGAGTCCAAGGCGCTCGACTTCCCTGTCAGCTCCGTAAATCTGCACTTTTCACATTGGATGGCTGCAGCCACGTTTGATTAGAGCTGGCTTCCACTCTCGCTGGGAGCAGGCGTGTACTTTAGTTAATACGCCCATGGAAGCCTCTGGATTATGCATGCAGGCCCCTGCTCCCCCCTCCACGTTGAAGAGAGATGATGGAGATGTGGGAGGTGTGACTTCTATTTTGAGGGCTTGGAGGCAAAGCAGAGACGGAGCTCGACTCCCTCTTTCCCTCCTAACCTCAACCGGCAATCGCGCCATTTGCAGCGTGCCCATTCCCCCGTGTCCCCCGAAGCGCCTCCAGATGTATTCGCTTCCCATTTGTCATTGCTGGGAATGTGGTGGCGTCAGCAGTTATGTTCCCACCTCCGCTGATGGTGCCACACCGCCACTCGACGAGTCTCAGCCCCGCCCGAAGTCGCCCCACTCCCTTATTACAGTTTTATACCGTCGGCGTGATGGATAATGATGTTGTTGGCCTATTTAGTCTGCCGTGGCGACCATGCTCATGCATCAGCTGCTCATTCGGTTGCATTTCATTTATGGGCGTCCTCGCTTCTCGCTGATCTGTTATTTGCACTTGAGAATTGAATTTGCTAAACAGAATCTCCATTCAAACACCTTTTCCCCTGTTCTGGGTACTGCTGCCTGTAAAACACGTGAAACACGTGACACGTGTGCAAACGCTGGTGTGTGTGGGTCAGGGTTCGGCCTCTCCTGCTCCTCATGCTCGAAGCGCAGACTCATGTCTGAGGCTCAGACCTTGAGACAGCACAACCTCAGCCTCGAACCAGCGGTGGGACGTACGGAACAAGATGAATCCGCTGCCGTTACCGCCAGATTACAAACCTTTATAATCTCAAGGGTTTGTGTTCCGTGATCTGAGCCTCCAGCCGGGAGCTCGTTCAGCCAGACCAGGTACGTTTGCTCTAATTTCCTGGACGCCCGCTGGGATGATGCTGACGGCTGCTGGGATTATCACTCTACAGCGGAGGTGGACGTGGACGAGGTCTGCTCTTTAATTATCAGGAAAAAGGGTCCAAAAACGCTGCCAGCCACAAACGTGAAGCCCCGATGTTGTGGAGAGACGACGGTTTCAGAGGAAACGCTCACATTTCCTGAGATGTTCATTAGACTGATTTATTTCTGCCCACAAACATGAAATATCTGCTGGTAATGAAGAGCCTCATCAGCAGGTGGGAGAGGAAGCGCAGGCCTGCAGGAACTTGTTGAGCAGCTAATGGCAGTCATCATTTGAAATATGTCCGACAGCTCGGCTCTCATCCCTCCATCACCTACGGAAACACAAAGGGCCGGCAGCAGCGCACGCCGATGGAGAGCTAATAAATTTAACTCAATTAATTACTGCGTTTAGCATAATTCTGGAGCCTAACAACGGGCCTTAGCGTGGATGTATACGTTACAACGGTTACTCATTTTGATGAGCGGGTTTATTAATGAGGCAATTATCCCTGTGTCAGCTTGGCAGGCCCCGCCGCTCCCGCTCCAAGCCGGGCTTTTTTCTGCAGGTGGACGTCAGACGTGAGAGCGGCGGCTGGTGTCGGGCTGTCAGCCGGGGCGCCGGGGGTCGGACGGGGGTCGGACGGGGGGTCGGACAGGGGGTCGGGGGGCTGGACGGAGCGGGACAGCCGTGGACAGTCGACCCCGTCAGCACACAGAGGCAAAGCGGATACAGCGTGTCCTTCTATCCTCTTAGCTTAACCTGATTTAACACACACACACACACACACACACACACACACACACAGATGTTAAACCCCACCTTTCTGCACTTCACATGGGCACACACACACACACACACACACACACACACACACACACACACACACACACATGCTGCGTCCCTGGTGAGGTGTGCGGCTGCAGAGAGAGAACACATTAGCCTAATAAGGGCCATCTGGTGGCCATTCATTAACTTGACCATCCTTGAAGTCCCCGACCCAAAGTGTCATTTTTCACTTTGCTGAGGATTCCGACGACAAGACGAACGTGGGCCAAATGACCGACGACAGAAAATGTGAGCTCAAACAAGCCAACAGGAAGATGGAGGGCAGAAAACCAGGGATGACGGGAGACGAGGAGGAGGAGAGAACGTTGGATTCACGCTGAAGTTCCGTCGCCTTGTCGTCTCTTGGTGGGACGGCTCAGATGTCTCTGGGTGTTATCAGACCTCAGAGGGACCATCACGCCACGTGCTGCGAAGCCCCGCCCAACAGGGGGCGGACGCGAGCGTAACTGGCTCGACCGCTGACATGCATGTACGCAGGACAGCGAGGAGCGTGTGAAGGTCACGTGGAAGCTCCGTCGTACTTCTTTCAGGTGTTTCAGGTGTTGTAGGAGCGCCGTTCATCCTCCTCCTCAACCTTGACGCAGCGCGGTCACTGCTGTCATGATGGCGCTCTAATGAGAAGGTGAGAGCGTGTGCAGGCGTCTGTGTGTGGTCTGTGAAGCGTATTTCACCTGCTTTCCTGATATCTCAGAGCTGTGTGTCTGTGTGAGTGTGTGTGTGTGTGTGTGTGATTGCAGATGTAGACACACGACAAATATCCACTCGTTCTCAATATGCACGCGTCCTTTCTACGTATAATAAACTATTAGAATTGTTTTGTTCTAGAATATAAAATGCACTTGTCCAGGGTGGATGAGGCGCCCTGCGGCGCTGGGCTCCATTAAGGAGCATCGCTCCAGACTGGGTTGTTATCCTGTAAAGCAACGGCTGAGTGGGGACCCACAACGCAAACGCTTCGGAGGCTGGTAGCAGATTAAAAAAGTTTAATGACTTTAGGGAGCCGTGGATCAGGGACTCCAGGCTGGAGATGCCTGAGGCCTGGAGCCAAGGCTGGCTGAGACTGGGAGGAGTGGGAGGCACTGGTGAGCTAAAGCAGAGCAGACACGCTGAGACGGGCAGCTCCAAAAGAGAGAGCGTCACCAAGGTAAGGTCAACGAGTGAGTCTCTCTCTTAGGCTGCAGGTGTGTGAGCTGATTACCTGGAGCGAGCTGCAGGTGTGTGAAGGCCGTCCGTCCGTCCGTCCAGACCAACAGGGTTGGAAACAGGAAACACACGAACACAAGCAAACCCCAATACGAGCTGGTATTACTCAAGGGTTCCTCTTGTCTGTCCCCTCCAGACTGCAGCTCCATCAATAAAGAGTAATTGATCTGATTTATTAACCAGTTGTGAGCCGCCTCGCGTTCGGGGCTGTCAGCAAAAACAGACCTCCCAACGACGTTGCCGTCAAGCGAGGTGGGAAGGAGGGATGCTTGAAGATGTAAAAGCCTCCTAAAATCTTCCTTCTGTTGAAATTCCTCCTTGAATAAACATGTATGTTTTTTTTTTAAACTGCTGCCTGAAAAACAGGAAGCCACAGTCAGCGGTGTATTTATAGCTCTGCAGAAGTTTTAACAAACTGAAGCTGTGCAGGAGACTTTAAAGCAACGGGCCATGCATAATTATTTCACTCACACACCTGTTTGTGTCCTTGGGGACGAGTGCAGGCAAAAAGGTATTTTATTCTGCTTGGAGATGGCGCCTTAATGAAGGTCTAGCTAGGCAACAATCTAGGTTACCGGCTGCAGCTCATCAGTGCAAATCAAAAGACATTCTCGGCTGGTTGGACACCGGTTTGAGCGAGCAAAAATGTCTCCTGTAGTCTCTCATTATCCTTTTTTATTATGGCTTTAAAGATAATTTTAAAACTAAAAGCCACTCTGACGTCAGTGATTCCAGCAATTTATCTTCTGCACAGAACTCCTGCCTCTCCTCCATGAAGCCGCTCTGCTCCTGCTCGGCTGAAGGACGCTTCCACCTCACCTGGAGAGGTTTATTTACTCTCCCCGCTTGCTGCTGCTTATTTTCCAGCCTCTCGCGCGGTGCTGTCCAGACTCTGGAGACCCCTGCACAGCCATCCAGGATGACTTTCAGCCACATCGCTCTCTTCCGTCCAACAAACAGCGCCCGTCTGAGCGGCTGCCAGAACCCTTTGCTGATCCTCTCCCGTTAGCAGGACCGGGCCAGTCGGCCGGATTATCTCATTCTTATTAAAGATGCAGACATCCAGCTGTGGAATAAAATGCACTTACGGCACCAGCGCTATTCTTTTATTCTCCCATGAAAACGAGAGGCTGTGGAATTCTGGCTCATGAGACGGCGGTCCGGGCCCTCGGAGCGCCAGCGGAACCGGCCGACGTGGCCGAATGAACACGTCGCCGGGTCAGCTTTGGCAGCAGCGGCTGAAGTCAGGCGCTCGTTTGATTGAGTCTTCACTAAATGGGGGTCTCGCAGACTGCTGCGGTCTTTGCACACCAGATGCTTGGCCAGGGGCAGCGCTCTGAACGGCTTCTGTTTGTGAGGCGCTGTCGTGCTTCCCTAACCCTAACCTAACCCTAACCTAACCCTAACCTAACCCTAACCAGACACTGTGTGTGTGTGTGTGTGTGGTGTGTTTATGTTGATGTGACCTTTTCTTTGACCTCCGTGTTTGCTCCCCATCACCAGCCTGTGTTTGTCTGCAGCACACACCACCGGGGGACAAACACCCGGCGTGGACGCAGGACCGTCTCCTCCGCAGCCTCAGCGTCTCCCTGGGACGAGCCCGAGTGTCCGGACCCATCGCCGGTCCTGGACGAGACGATCCAGGCCGCTGGTCAAAGCTCACGTTTCAGTCTGGGTCAAGGTGTAGCTCCTCTGATACCAAAGGAGCACAAACAACTGTGATCATTTGCTGGAAAGATTTGTCTTTTGGGGAACTGTTTCCCCTCATTAACTTAATTATGGATCCTATTAAAGTCAGAGAAAATGTGAGAATCTGTGAGCAGGAGACATTACGTCCACCATTCATCCTCATTTCCATCATGTCTCCGTCACTCGCGTGTCAGGCTGATGATCCCTTGGCACCCGGCTTCATTAGATGCCAGATTTAAATATTTTCTGAAAGATTGAACCTCATGAATCAGTTATTCTGTATTTCACAACTGGTTACCGAAGGTGTTCTGATGGAAGGTCAGTTTTATTTCAGTTCAACTTCATTTATGTTAGTTATTGTGATATTTTTGCCATAGTAAAGTTTTAGGGTTGTGTATGACGGGTTCTGGGTTTCTCCTTCAAATACTCGGATTAGACTTTTCCATATTTCAGGAAATGCTGGGACTGAAACGACCACAAGTATCTTCCCAGAGAAAATCAGCGATGTGACGGCGTGTTTCAGGTCAGGTAAGAGTCCTTGATGTCATGCTTAATCACCAGCAGAGAGATTACCATGGTAACATCGTCATGGAGACACTTGGGTGTCCTGGTCTCCCTGTCTCTTTACAAATGTAGAGCCTTGAAAGTTTTTGTCACATAAGCGAGCATTGAAATTAGCCTCGTAATGAAATGTGGGTTCAAAGGAAGGACATGGCCAGAGGAGAAAGGAGAAGCTCCTGACCTCCTCAGAACCGCCGCTTCAAGAAGAAACACAGGTTCTCTTTAGAGGGGGCTTTATTTGTCGTACCAGCGCTGCAGGAGAATAGAACAACACCGATCGATGAGTTCAATGGGAGCATTGATCACGCACCAGCCGGCCCCTCGCTGCTGTGGCGGGAGCGGTGAGGTTAGATGATGGGCTGAGGTCCTCACTGAAGCTCGCTCAAGAGGCAGCCAGATGCTCTGGGACGGTCCTCCTTAAACGGGAGGGACGAGGACATCCAGACGGGCTCCTATTTGGGGTGGATCTCCCAGGTGTTTGCACGAATTTGCGACTCCCTGAAGGACGGCGGACGGCAGGTTTCAGGTGGGATTACATCACCTGCAGCAGCCCAAGCCCCGCCAGGTGGCGGCGGGCCTGGCCGCCCAGCTGACCTTGTGCTGCCGCCTGCGGCTGAAGGGCGGCGAGTCCTGCGCCGTCACACCAGCCCCGATGTGGCAGTAGCTGGCAGCAGCACCGCTAACCCTCAGCCAAAATGACACGGGTTCCGCTGGTTTCACTTGAAGCTGAGCGCTGCCCGCGGGCCTGCGAGGACGCCACGTGGGCCGGGCTGGTGTCTTTCAGCTTTATACGACGTCACCGGACCGCTGCCCCCCCCCCGACACCTCCAGGAAGCTGTCTGAGCGGGGGTCGTCTTCCTGACCGTGGCAGCCAGCTCCAGCCACCCTCGCCGGGGGGACGCTGATGGCGTACGGGGGTCTGCCCCGGGGCTCGGACACGCCCACCCCACCCCTTCCTCTGAGCTACGGAGGCCTGCGGGGGACAGGCAGGGCAGCGCCAAACGTGTCCCCACGCCTGAGGTCAGCCAGCAGCTGCTGGAGGTCACGTATCTGGGATGGAGCTCCCTCCCCAAACGCCAACGATTCTATTTCCATTCTCCACCCAGCACGGGACGCTGACACACACACACGGTTAAAATTAGGAGTCCTTGACAAACGAGGGAATTTATCAGGGCGTCTCTGGAATCAGAGGACCGTCTCACTCAAGTCTTCCTCTCAGCTTTCTGCCTCGTCTGGCTGCAGATTTAATTCCCAATATTGACGTTTTAACTAGAGAAAATGGGATATTTAACAGTTTTACTGACACTTGTTTATTCAGATGTGAAGTGTTTAATAGTTAGAGATCATAACAGGAAGCTCCGACAGGATAAATGCCCATTGATTATTCTAGCTGAACGTGTGCTTCTGTACTTCTCTGCTTCAGAGGATCAGGGTCTGGCTGCATATTTCAGCTTTTAAACGAAGCATCCAAGTTTGAACACAGACGCTCCGACACATCAGCGGCTGTAAATATTTAATGCTCCCCGCGACAGTGCTGAAATGAACCTATACCAGATGAATTCAGGATAAAACGCTTGGAAACGTGGCCAAAGATGATGTTCAGGTTTTAGCGTGTGGTCCTGGTGGCCGTGATAGAGTGTGTGTGTGTGTGTATGTGTGTATGTATGTGTGTGTGTGTGTGTGAGGCGGGGGGTCTCATCTTGCGTCTCCTCGTAGATTTACAGTTCAGTTAATAATGCAAGTGTTATTGATCAGTAACTCTGACCCACAGGTGAATATGATCATTCAGATTTGGACACACTGATTCTGTATTTGATGGTTTAAAGGTTGAGACAGTTAAACACGACAAGATGCTTCAGAAGTGTCCACGTCCGCAAAAACACGACTGAATACTTCAGAGAGAACAGAAATAAAAAGTAAGAGAGCGAGGAGCTGCTTTTCTGTCTTAATATGAATCGGTTGTTTGGGATAATCTTCATCACCCCGACGTTATTAACAGTCGCCCTCAGCAGAGGCGTCATCCTGCAGGGTCAAAGGTCAATTAACACCGTATAACGATAAAGACACATTTTGAGAATACACAAACACAGAAAAGCCTCATTAACACCAAACATGAGTCATAAACCTTTTTGTGCTGATAAAGAAACAGGCGACGCTGCTGAACTTTTAATCTTTTATTCACTTAAATTCTCAAGTGTTAAAGCAAGAAGAAAACATTTAGAATGTCCTTTGGTGGGACTTCGTTACACGTTAATACTGTCGATGTAAACTGATATTCTTTGATGCCAGCACGTTGCCAATACAAAGGAGGATCGACGGCACAACTCAAAGAGAGAAAAATGAAATCATGAAGGAGGTGAAGATCTGCGTCTGTGTCGGGGACGTCTCACTTACGGGAACGTTTTCAGATACAAAAGGACGACATGAGGTGGTTTCTCTTTAGTTGCTGTGTCGAGAAGAGAAGTTGCAGATACACTAAAGTTTTCTACGCTTTTCTCAGGTGGAAACTATCCTCAGGCCGCGACCGCCAGGTGTTAACGCATCTGCGGGAGTCGAGGTAAAGGGGGCGGGGCTTCTTACACATGTGCATCACTAACATCGGACAAAAGAACCTTTCAACCAACGAGGGTTTTACAGAGTAACATTCACGAAAAGCACAGGTCTGTGGCGGCGAGGGGGGTCAACGGGGGGGGGTGAGCTCAAGGAGGAGGGACAGAAAGAGGGGGCGGGGTCAAAGTGGGCGAGGAGCAGTTTCCTTCCATCCACAATGAACTGACAGCAAAGAATGCGTCACGCGTTCCCTCCTCTGTCTGCGCCGAAGAGCGGCGCTCCAGGGCCGGGCCTCTTCCGGGCGCCGGTCCGGCCACGGCGCCGACAGGCAGAAGCGTCCCCGGGAGGGATCGGCCGCTGCCGGGAGCCGATTGGCTGCAGCTGTTGTTGCCGTGGCAATGAGAGAGGAAGCGAACGAGTCCGTCGTCTTCGGTAATCCCTCCTCAAACAGGAAGGAGCTCAGGTGCCCAGTATGGCTTAGAGGAGGAGGGGGGGGCATTCTTTCTTTTTACTCATTTTAAATAATGCGTTTTTAGAAGTATATGTTTTATCTCTCATTTGTATATATTCTTAAATTAAACGTAAAGTTTTTTGCACTCATACTGGCACATTCCCTTTATTGTCAGTGTCCACTGATTCTGTTGGCGCAGAAGCTCAGCACAGTTCCGAAAGCTCATGGTTCTTCTTTAATGATTGATTATTTAAATGAGGGGGGGGTTCAGGTGGAGGCGATGGGGCGTCCATCACTCTGACCAGCTGGTGAGTGTCTTTAGAGGGCGGCGGCCCAGCAGGGGGCCAGCAGCAGCAGCAGCAGCAGCACGGCGGAGGACGGGGCCCCCGGCCGGACCTGGCCCGAATTGGGACCTCCGCAGCCCCCCAGCTCCGTCTCGCAGCGGCGCTTCTCGCACTGCAGCCCCGTGTAGGCGGCGGGGCAGTTACAGCGCAGGTTGTTGATGCACACGCCGCCGTTTTGGCAGCGCAGGAGTTCGTTGTCGCACACCCGGGCTGCGGTGGGAGCAAGGCAGAGAGAGGAGACAGAGGTGAGGACAGGCGCCGTGGTCCGGGACACTTACACACATCAGGACGGAGCTCCTCAGACCACCCATACCACATGGGGACCTCCTCCGGGCACCAGTGGCACCAGTCACCCACGTACTGGTGTGACTGGGACTCTTCTCTGGTTGCCTGTTGGTGAGTTTTCCCGACCGGTAATAATCATCATATGAAATTCCCCCTTTGCGCAGTAACACGGGTCCTTTCTTCACGGGGGTCATTCGTTATCGTGATAAAACGGTATTTAACGCTGATGTAATAAACTTAAAATCGGCCCGTCACCACAGAAACACAGTTTCCTCCACAAACAGCAGACTTTCCACAAACGGAACGGCAGGTTAAAATCGGTGTATATTTAGAGCTGGGACGCCGAGGCCACTCTATTCCCAGCGGAGGCAAGCTGTCAAGCAAGCTGGAGGCAAACAAAGCAGCGCGGCACAAACTAATAAACCAACAGAGACAAATAAACAGTGATAAACACAGGGGCCACTTCTGCCCATTTCGCTCCTATACGGGGCTGGAAAACAGCGCGGTGAGCAATCTATGAACTCTGTGGGACGTAAATATCACAAAAACAAATATCAGGGCCTCTCCGCTCCCGCTGCAGGACTGGATGTCCGCTGTCTCCCAGGACCAGCCAAATGGGGCTGTGATGGGAGTCGTGTTAGAAAACATGGAGTCGTTGAGCGCGTGCCACATCTGTTTTGTTGAGGCGGCGGCTGCTGCAGCTCACCTCGCCGAGGCTTGCTGCAGGCCACTGTTTAGCAATTACCATGCTCAACTTGGGCCAGATGAGACATCTCAGCTGTCATTGTCGTCCTTCTGCCGTTGACACATCAATTCCATGACCAATTTAACCAATGAGCACTGGCAGACATCATGCTTTTGTCTAACACAGCCACAGAGAGGCATTTCCTTTCTGCTTTCCCATCATCAGCAGGGCTGAACGAAAGTGTCAAGAGAAGCTATTAAGTGTAAAAACACCCTCTTTTTTCAGTCTTTCATGAGATCAGAACGTACAAGAGACTCTTAATGAACCACCACTTTATTTTCTATCACCTTGTATCAACATACGGAGCTGCTGTGACTTCTCTATCAGTAGGGCTCCTGCACATCACACAAGAATCGGATTCCAGTCTCCCAGTTGGTAAAAGTGATAACTCCAACAGCTTGTCTTCCCAAGTAGGCGCTGGGTAACAGGTTTGAACACGCCAGCATCAATAGTAAGTTTGATATTTTCATTAGCACATCAAGCAGAGTTGATCTCCAAAGAGTCGATATCAGTTATTATCAACAGCGTTAGGTGTGTCTCAGGGTCACCACCATCCAAAGGTCAGATTTGGTTCAACCAAAGGGCTCGTGGAGACACTTCACATGTGGAGACACTTCACATGTGGAGACACTTCACATGTGGAGACACTTCACACGTGGAGACACTTCACATGTGGAGACACTTCACATTTGGAGACACTTCAACAATCATGATATTATTAGACTCTGATCAGTCCTCAAATCAAACAGAAACAACATCCCCTTCATGTGCAGCTACTGGAGGCACAGCGGCGTGTAAAGAGACATTAAGTCAGTTCAGATGAGTAATGGACGAGGGCCAGCAGCAGCCGGTGTGTGACCGCCGGCTAAAGCTCCACACGAGCGCTCCTTCATGTTCAAAGTGTTGCTAATGGACAGAAACAGATCTATATAAGGATTAGAAGCAAGGGGGCATTATGGCGGTTGTTCCCGGCTGAACACAAACATGACGTCCGGGCAGGTGAGACTGAACGTGTGCAGCATCGGCCCTCCTCAGACGCCCACGAGGCGCTTCTCCTGGCGTAAACACAGCCGGCGCCGGCGGTAAATGACCAGATCTGCCGTGTTTGCCTTTGATATGAGTGATAATATTTAGAGAGGGGCCCGATGAACTAGGTGCGCCTGCGATGTGTTTGGCCAGAGATTTCAACCGTAATTACATTCCTCGGCCTGAATGCAGATGGAGTCTTTGGCCAGAGGAAAAGGTCAAAGTTGACAAAACACGACACCTGCAGCCCCCCTTTGGGTGTCCCGCGCCACGTCCTGCATTCAGATAGGTTCAGGGCTTCATGTGGTGGACTCATGCTGATTGAGGCAGCGGCGGAGGGCATATGCTGCAGGAGCGACCCAGGAAACACACACGCCTGTTTTCTGGCAAAATATTAGTGTTGGATGACATTGTCCTTCTATGGACTGCCACGGAAGGCTGATACTCAAACAGACCGCAGGCGGCCTGTCAAAGCCGTCAATATTGACTCAGCTGTGGGTTTGTTGATGCGCGACACGGCTGGATGACGGCGCGGCCGGGCGTCCCGCGTCCCGCCACAGTGTCGCCTTCGCACGTTTTAGGAGGGGAGTGTTTGTCTGCACAGACGAGCACGTGGAGGTTCAGAAGCTCCACTGGTGGACCTAACGGTGTGTGTGTCATGTTGTTTCATGTCTTGAGGTGCATGATCGTCAAGACTGCAAGGCCATCCTGCACACGTGCTGCACACTGTTGCAGCCAAAGAGAGAGAGAGAGAGAGAGAGAGAGAGAGAGAGAGAGAGAGAGAGAGAGAGAGACAGAGACAGAGACAGAGACAGAGACAGACAGAGAGGTCAGGGGCTGAGGGTCGAGGTTCTACTTACATTTGCAGCCATTGCTCCACAAATATCCGGGCAGACACTCCTGACACTTGGGCCCTGTAGTGCCCTCCTTACATATACAAAATCCTGTGCCATTACAGCGATCACTGACTGAGCCAAAGGGATTACAATTACACTCTGGAAGAACAAGACACACAGATACACACAAAGGCTGGAAACAGGCTGGTTCTGGGATTCAGCATGGACCACACTCCTCCTACTTCATGCTCTTAACTTGCTCTTTGAGTTTGAGCGATACAGAAACAAATGCAACCATTTCAAGTGTCATGGAGAGAGAATGGGACATGATGAAGTGGATTATCAATGAAGACTGAGCTGGTATCTACAGGAACATTACTGTACAACATCCAGTGGAGCTTTAGCAATAAATCTAGATAGATAACAAGGACAAGGAAGCTAATCTAGACATTCTTTTGGTCAAGACAGAGACAGGGTGAAAGAGGAGAACAATGTCCACAGGTGGGTTGAGCATGAAACATGAGAGTGAAGAGAATGAAAGAGGAGGAAAAACATTGAAATGGGCATTCTGGTGCTGTACTGGAGCCTCTCCCTTCCTCAGGTTTAACCTTCTGAAGCCTCAGTATTCAACGCCGCTCGCTGTCCCGGTGACGGCGCCGTTTACGCGACACCTGAGCCGGACGCCCGTGGCTGCACCTGACTGGCATCCGCAGGTCGGGCGAGGGGAGCGCGCTGACAGCAAGTGACAAACGGGGGGTCAGCCGCAGAGAGGCGGGCGGGGCGCCGGGCGTGGGGCCACGCTTCGCTGACTCTTAACGCCTTCCGACGGATTTCAGCTGCTACTCCTCGGGCCATCTCATGTTCATGACATATGCACTTGGGCTGGCGGGGTGAGCCCGCCACCACACTTCCCTCCAAACTCTTGTCGCCTGTCACACTCCAGCTTCGGGACTCTGCAGCTGCTGCTGCACTGGCCTCACTGGGAACCAGTTGGTGTCCAGTTGACACTTTAGACTTTTAACTAGCCGCTGCCTTAGTGTGTTAACGACTTTTATGCTTAAATTAAAAGATGCATAAAAGCTTTTTTTGGCTTCATGGGGAAACAACTTGCCGGACTCTGTACCAAGACAGGAAAACCAGCCTTTACTGGTTTCTTCATGGTGACTCAAGGAAACTGCACAACGACTCCTCGTGTGTTTTGTGTGGGGTTGTGTGAGTCTTGTAAAAATACAACAACATATGCAGATAGAGATGCAGCTTGGTGTGTGACTTGGATACGACACAGCAAAAACTCCGTTTCCATCAGTCTCCTGATGGAAGCGTGGACACAAACGCTGAAATGTTGTGAGAACAAACAGTGAAATCAATCAAAACACCAAGTGATCACAAACCCGAAACCGGTTTATGTGGTCTGTCTGGTAATCTGGTGACATGTTGTCATGTTTTCACTGTTAGCTGCCTGTTTGCTTTTGCTGCTGGGCAGATTTGAAGAGGGGGAGGGAGCCACTGAGACCGATTATTGTAAATAATGGTTTGGAACCTGGTTGGCTCAGAGGACTCTAAATCTCTGCCAAGAGCCACTCTAGTCTGTTAGATTTGTAACTATTATTAGAGGACCGCGGAGTTGTTGGACAGTCCTGCCAACCTTGGACAGAGCCAGGCTAGATGTCCCCTTTAGAGTCCTGCTGACATGATGTAGATAACAATAATTATCAGCATGCGGCTACCTTCTGCCACTCACAAACTGAGCTGAGGGGGGCGGGGCTACGGCGCTGCTGTGGAACAGCCCAAGGAAAAGCAAAGGACAGGTGGATGTGAAGACGAAGATGAGGAGGTGGAGGAGGAGGAGGGTGCACGGATGATGGAGCAGAAGGTGTGAAAGGTGACGCTTTCTCTGGTGACAAGACAAGAGGTGAGGACAGCGTGTTGGTGTCGGGTCAGGTGGGGGACTAACCTATGCACACATTCTCATCGTCCAGCTCTGCCGAGGCATTGCGGTAGTAGCCCAGCTTGCATAGCTGGCAGTGCTGCCCCCTCGTGTTGTGCTTACAGCTCACGCAAATGACCGTGTTTAGCAGCTCGATGTAGCTGCACCGGTTGGAGTGGCCGAAGCATTCGCAGTCTTAGAGTGAGAGCAAGTGTCAGGGAGAGAGAGAGAGGAGAGAGAGAGACGCCGTAGGGAATCTCGTTACTGGTACTGCGAGGGCTGCGGCGGTGGGGTTAGCAGGAAGTTTAGCGAGGCGCTACAGCATGCAGGGGTAGGAGGAGATGGGGGGGGGTCACAGATGAGTGGTCTGGCGTGAGGACAGCCAGAGGTAACCACATAGAGAAGCACAACACGTTAGTGGACTCGTAGCGGTCACAGCACTTCAAACACACCACAGCATGATGGCAGGGAGACGAGGTCACAGCCGTAACACCCCACAACACATGGCAGGTCAAACCACCAGCGACGGACCGCGACGGCGTCGGAGCGTCTGCGGCAGCTTTGGTCGCTCTTTTCTAAACACACTTACGTTGAAATGAGACTTTTATAACGGCAGATGAGCAGAAGACATTTATAACCGCTGAAACAACAATCGTTCTGCAGATGTTGTTCTTCAGCCTTTGAGGATGAAAATGTGTGTGTGTGTGTGTGGGTGTGTGTAGGAATCAAAGTTAGTCACAACAAATGATACAGAAAAGTGAGAGAGTGTAAAGTCACACTGAGTGAGGAGTCACAATAAATGAGGAGAACACCGGACACACAACTGCAGGCTCACTATGTAGACCTGCTCACCATTGCCCTCGTGCACGTTTTTAATAATAATTGCAACACGTTCGCTTCAGCCCGTCGCAGGCGTTAACGTGTAACGCGAATGAACTCGGCGGGTTGTGAGTGTTGGCTGGGCGAGTGTGTGTCACCACCCGATGCAGTGTTGTGTCACGCTGAATCGGGTCCGTGGGACTGCAGCTGGACTGGAAAACCGAGCGCTGCGGATCCTCACTGGCAGCCGTGGCCTGAGGGCCGGGGAGCTGGGGGGGGGGGGGGTCAGCTCAGCTCCCTCAGAATGAGGATCAGTTGGCCACGCCGGCTGACCGCCGACACCACGTGTCACGGTGCAGACAGATGTAACTCGCTGGCAGATAGGCCCACTTACGGATCCGGAGGAGGGCAGCAGACGGGGCTCAGGTCCAAGGGATTGTGGTTATTAAAAAGCTCTACTGGGGTCGGGTCTCTCGGTTTTGACCAATAACAACCTGACAAGGCTTGAAAATGAAGGCGCAGCACGTGTAATCCACTCTGGCTTTCAGCTGAGAGGGAAAGTCTTCTGTGAGCGTAAGCCTAGACGCCTCGGTCCCACAGACGTACTCTCAGAAGACAAATAATCTCCCCTTTTCAGAAATAGGCTAAGGTCATAAATCATGCATGCACGGGGAATAAAAGTTTTGAGTCCTGGAAACACAATACCACAAAAATAGTTGTAGACTCAAGCAGCCACTCTTGGCAGTGAAAGGGATAGTGATCGGAGGGACTTTTAAAAGCCCGACTGCGCTGCAGGGACGGGGGTCTGACATGAGCGCAGCACTAACGCCACTTGAACAGGAACATCATTTGATAACATCGGCGGGCTCTGGTGTCATCCGCCCTGGGGGCGGGTCCTAGCTCGCTTGCTGTTTGCAACAGAAAGTGCAGTGAACAAAGCAGCTGGACAAATTAAAAGAAAAAAACACATGATATTTCAATTCAATATTCAGGTAATGTCAGAGGATCAAAAGCACTAAACACTGATTAATAATAAATGTGATGATTCAAAAAAACCTGTGCACTCAGGGTGAATGATGGAGGTGGGAAATGAGGGGTGACGTTGCCAAGTCAAGCCGGCTGCGTGTAGCAGTGTTACAGAGGCTAAAGATGGCAAACAACTGGAATATTATGGTCTGTCCTTTATGCGTCATTCCATCAACAAGCGCTTTTATAATTCAGAAGCCTCCGTGTGCGCTTCCCCACACAGAAGCGTCCCCCTGGCGAACGGCTCTCCGCCGAGGCGGACGCCCTCCAAGAATTTCCGAGGTTGTGCACAACAGCGCGGGCAGAGAACGGCGGCCGCGTCAGCCGCCGACCCTTCACAGTCATGAAACGGACAGTGGGAACAGAAATAATAAGGCCCGGCCGCTGGCGGGCCGTGGGGCCCCGGACGCGTCCGCCCCCGCGCACACGGCTGCAGCCGAGGGCGCGTGTTCGGTGTTCGGTGGATTAAACCAACATCAGCGTGAACGACTCTGAGAACCTCTCCTGCTTTTCATTCCGATCCACTCAGATGGCACCCGGAATCCTCGGGAACGCTACACCTAATTAAAACCGAGTGTGTGTGTGTGTGTGTGTGTGTGTGTGCGTGTGTGCAGAAGTGAGCAGTGCAGACACTGAAAATAACGTACAGCACTGAAGCATGTTGCAAAGGAAGAGCCCCATGAATACACACACACCTCCAACAAGCAGACGGAGATCTGCTGGCCTTTTTAGATGTTTAGACAGATATACTGTATATTTGGTCTTCAGGAAATAAACAAGTGCATGAAAGAGGTTACTAAAGGTCAAATACAGCGGTTGTGTGCTCTCAGATGCCTACCTTCTTTTCTGTTAGCGACACCTAGGGACGACACATTCTGCCGAACTGCGTGCAATTGAGAGAAACCAGGAGTTAATTCATGTGCGCTCGTGCACACGCACAGGGTGTGTGCGTGTGTGTGTTTGTGTGGGGGGGGGACCACATGGTGGTGGACACACACAACTGGAGATGTTAACATGTCCAGCATGAGGGCAGCATGGACGGGCGGAGGAAATGCATCGGGGAGCCTGTGAGGGCGTCAGGAGGACTGTATGTAATCGTTGCAGGTCTGTGAGTCTGCCGAGGACGTGTGTGTTCATGGAGATGGCAGTGATGAGTGAGAAACTCAAACAAACAAAATCAAAGGAACGTCTAAAAGTTGGTCTTTAAATCATGATTTATGCAAGCGAGTGTTGGCCATGTATGGCAAATTAAGAAGTTAGAGGGCATTTTGTTTAATTCATCACATCGACTGAGTGATCAATATCTAATTACTGTGTATTTCTTGTGGAAGAATAACAATGAATAAATAATGGCAGGCGTTGGGGCTTGTTGGGAATGACGGACTGCTGTGGGCAGCATAACCTCATAATTACATACAAGTCAGTATTTCCGTGTCAGGGAAATACGATTGTGGTTGGAAATGGAGAAGAGTCAAGCAAAGGGGAGAAACAGGGATAAGTTTCCTCATCGCGGCCCTTCATCTCTTCGGTCCTTTGTGCTATTGGCTCCACGAATCAAGCAATCGAGGACAATTAGCATCCAGTGGCGTCCTGGTGAAAAGCCTGCTCGGAAGCCTGCCTCCTCTTCCTGGATGCTTCCAGACCTCTATCTGCTCTGGGAGTTACATCTACGTCTAATCCCAGAAACTGACAGGATGAAGAAGTCTGACTTGTGAGGACACGGACCATTACAGAGGCAGTAAAACGGGAGTGCGCGTGCGGGTCTGTAGCGTCTGGTTGGTAGAGGAAGACCGTCTTTAATCTTTCGCTCCCAGCAGCTGATTGGATGTTACAGACAACTGGGTCCGCTTAATTCCTCGGCTGAGGGGAATATTCAGGTAAAACGAGCTCAATGAGCGCTGACGGATTTTAATCGATGCATTCGGCGTCATGAAATGCGATCTATAATCGTTTTATTTTGATGGACTGCTGCGGAGCCGAGCAAGCACCGTTAAACAGGAACTTTCACTTTAGTCCAAAAGAAGCGTTTCACTTTTCAACCCGAAGGACGTCGCAACCTTTTTTGTCCACTCCTGCTTCTACTTTGTAGGATCAAACTTTGTTGGTGCATGAAGCTGTGCTTGCAGAGGAAACAGTCTCAACCTCTCTGTCTTCAGCTCTTAGCATTATGTCGCGCTTATCCGCAGCGCCGCCGTGACAACAAGGCGGTCGTGAGAACTCTTTATCCCTGCAGGCCCAGTGAGACGGGAAGTCAAGACTTTGGTTTGTCACTGTGTCCCTTTAACTTACACACACACGTGCGCACACACAGGCGCACGCACACACACAGGCACACACACACACACACACACACACACACAGGCACACACACACGTAAAAGTTTCGAGGACCGCCTTCGGCCTCGGTCTGGCATCGGGGCTGGAGTGGAGTGACGTGAATAACATGTTTGTGCGGTGTCTGTAAAAGCATGCACACACACACACACACACAGGTCTCATCAGGTCATGCATGAAGTGAAAGTGAAATTTTAAAGGTGTGTGAGGAGGTGAGGAGTGAGAGAGCGGGACGGGGAGGGCATGATTGCTTCTCGGTCCATTTCTGAGTCACGGCATCAGACCATGTCCTGAGTGCGCTCGCACGCTAAAGCCTGATTAAGTCTCACCGAAGCTGGAATGTGTTTTCACCTCTAACAGGATATTTTGGGAAATTTGCCTGGTGATGGACTTAATGAAGGAAACACGTGTTTGATTAATGCGTCCGTCTGGTCAACTTGGCCTGGAAGCAACAACCGGACTGAAGGACACTGGAAGGATGTGTTTGACTTCACAGGGAGGCACATTAGAATATTTACAGTCTCCTTAATTATTGCAGGAGTAAATTGATTCTATTATTAGTATTATTGCTATTTTTCCCCTTTTTGTAAAAAGGTCTTTTTAATAAACTGGGTGGGGGGGGTCTGTTGGTCTGCACTGCCCTGGGACCAGATGATATTCACAGAGCTGGGCAATAAAAAATAAAGATTATGAGGAACTGAGCCAGACTGAATGCACTTTGACTTGTTCAATACAGTCGTGTGGCTCCTGTCTTCACACGGCCTTCCAGGCAGCCGAAACCTGAGACACGGCACCTCTCTTCTTCCTCGGCCCCCCCTCCCTCCCCTGAGGGGCTACTGGTTGACAAAGATAATACCAGCTGAGGTGCTGGCGGCTTATATTAAAATGACCTCCTGCGACTTTCTGCTGCCACAGAGGTCTTGGCACTTTAATAAAGTCTAGATGCCATTTATTTATAATGCATGTGATAGAGGGGAGGGAAAAAACAAATGATGCTCAGCATGCAGAGCCAGGCAAGTGTTGAGTCTGGAGAAAATAAATTAATATGCCCCCATTATGAAAAAAAAGACACTGTCCTCCAGCTTCTGCTCATCCGCAGCCGCAGAAAGGCCTCAGTCAGATGTCGGGAATCAGAAATGAACTCAAGCTGGGAGTTTATGCTGAAACAGCAGCACGGCAGGCAAAGCAAAGCAACACACACAAGTTCCTCTGTGACTGTTTACTTACTAACTGGACCAATGTTACTGGGAACACCTGCAAGAGAGAAGCAGAGAGAGAGGCGTTAATGCTCTGTGACCGGTCCTCTGCCCTCTAGGCGGTCCACTTCAGGCCCGGCCCTCCTCTCAGGACCGGTGTCAACCGGACACGCTGGTGCCCGGTCCATGCTGGTGTTCTGGGGGCTTTGGCACGTGGGTCTTCACGGCCCCGTGACCGCTCACGTCTGCCCGCGGCAGGAACACCTGACAACGTCCTCAGGTGACAAAAACAACACTTTCTGCTTCCACGGCGGCGACGTGACGGAGACGTGACCTTCCAAACTTTCAAAAGTTGCCACAAGATGCTTTTTAACGGACTTCAGCTTTGACTGACTGATGCAGCCGCACAAGGGAGCGATCAGAGGACGCGTGGATGGGGGGGGCGGTGTTGTCTGCTCCTGTCTGCACGTCCTTGCATCGTTCAGTTTCTTCAGACAGCCACAGAGGACAAAGAGTCCATCTCGTCCCCACGGTGATGGGATCTGCCACACCAGGACACTGCTGAGCCGTGGATCTGAGGAGACCGAGACGCTCCTGCGAGCTCCAGCTCATCTGAGCACCAGAGCTTTTTAGCTTTAGTCTTTTAGGCTTAAATCTGGACGGTGTGACACTGAGATCTGAGTGTGTGCACACACGTGAGGCTGTGTTGGACACCACGAGGGGCAGGAACATACAGTTAAAGGGCTTCTGGGCTTGAGGGGGGGGGGCACTAAATCCAGCTCCATTTCTAAGCATGGGTCTGAAGCAGCCCCCCACTCCTGGTGATCTGGCCCCCTGCCCTCAATAAGTCAGTCAGTCTGTCCACAACCACTGCTCATCAGGCAGTCAGACACTAAGTCAGTCATCAGGCAGTCAGTCATTAGTCAAACAGACACTAAGTCAGTCAGTCATCAGTCACTCCCCAGTCAGTCAGTCAGTCAGACACTAAGTCAGTCATCAGTCACTCCCCTGTCAGTCAGTCAGTCAGACACTTAGTCATCACACAGTCAGACACTAAGTCAGTCAGTCATCAGTCAGTCAGACACTTAGTCAGTCATCAGTCAAACACT
>CAJVRN010000053.1:1665000-1875000 GCA_911728415.1 Lagocephalus sceleratus | reverse complement strand
GCCGGCGTCTATCTCCCCGAGTCTCCTCAGAACTGCGGTGAAATGAACTGCCACGGACAATTCTCCGACTGATCCCTCTCCTCCTGTCCCCACAGAGGGAGGAAGAGGGAATGAGTGAGGCTGGGGGGGGGGGGCGGATGGAGACGCTGAAAGTGAGAGAGACACGGCCGCCCCACAAGGCCGTGTTAGCTGTGACAGAGAGCGATGGCCACTTCCCTCCCTTCTACCGCCACCATCCTTTTCTTCCATCATCACTTTTGAAAGCCCCCACTTTTCCTGGCGCTGCTGTAAAGAGAAATATCAGCGCCGGCCCCCCCGCCCCGGCTACTCAGCCTCTACCGGATGATTCATTGATCCCGTTATCGCATCAGGCTTCGTGATGGGCACAGTAGAAAGAAATTAAATCTTAATTAAATTTTCATCTTTTGACAAATTTGTCTCCAAAGAGCTGCCATATGCTCGCTGGGTCTCCGAGACATTTCCAAATGGGCTCGAATGGGTTCGAAAATTACAAAAAAAAGGCAAAAGGTGCATATTTCTCTGTCAGGCCCCTGGATCCTTCTACTGCAGCCTCGCAGTCCCATAGATTTTTCACTGCATTATTTCATTATAGACCCCCCAGCCCCTCAAAGACACACTATAGTATAATAATGCACTTCATAATATGGCTGTTTTTCATCAAACGATGCAGTATGTGCGTGTGTGTGTGTGCGTGTGTGTGTGTGTGTGTGTGTGTGAGGAAGATGCGAGTAAATGCTCTGAGGAGGTCTGGATGTATGTGTGTCCTTTTTTAATAATGTGCTGTCAGTCTGGGCTCTGGGTAGGGCCATCTCAGCCCCCCCCCCCCCCCAGTCTCATAACACGGATCCTCTGGGAGGGAGAATAAGTCATCAGCCGGTGGCCCCGAGTCCTCAAGAGCTGCCGAGAAAGGAAGAAATCACAACGGGGCAATAAAAGGGACAAGGTGGGATAAAACCTGGGCTCCTGCATTAATCCCCCCGCATGACGGTAGTCACAGAACCATCATCCATTACTTCATTTACTCTGGGAGCTGCTGGCCAGAAACGATTACAGTAACCGTGTAAGCAGAAGGTGTCCGAAGGGTTCTGGGTTCTGTCTGCAGCACATGCTCCATCCCACGGCTGGTTTTAGTCAGCATCGCGCTCAGACATGTAAAACCGTGTGAGCAAGAGCCGGTCACATGACCCTCGTCACACTGGAGTCACTAACAAGCAGCTGTTGATTAGCAGCTGGATTAGTTGAGGGGACAGTCCTCGTCCAATTACTGGCGTGGTGTCGGAGCGTCGCTCTCTTCCCAAAAGAACATTCTGACTTCGGGATGCACGACAACATCAGCGCAGATATTGCTGCTCTGCCTTCCGTCATGCTGAAACCTCTTTAATTGCTTCACATCGCACCCAAAGGTTATCATCCTCCCGTCAGCGTGTCAGGACCCTGACAACAACACGTCCTCAGCTGTTAATTGGGACTTTTTCTGATTGCACTGAATCATATTTGATGGGAAAATTCGATGCTTTAACACATGTCAGGAGATGTGACATCAGGGTTCTGACAGCCTATTGTGGCCCCGCCCACATCCTGGTACCAGACCAGCAAAGTCCTGGTTTAATACTATTGTGTAGAAACTACTATTATTATAATACTATTACTGTCGTTATACTAAAGTAACACTGCTGTTTAATACTATTGTATAGAAAATATACTATTATTATTATAATACTATTACTGTTGTTATACTAAAGTAACACTGCTGTTTAATACTATTGTATAGAAAATATACTATTATTATAATACTATTACTGTTGTCATACTAAAGTAACACTGCTGTTTAATACTATTGTATAGAAACTACTATTATTATAATACTATTCCTGTTGTTACACTAAAGTAACACTGCTGTTTAATAGTATTGTATAGAAAATATACTATTATTATAATACTAATACTGTTGTTATACTAAAGTAACACTGCTGTTTAATACTATTGTATAGAAAATATAGTATTATTATACTAATACTGTTGTTATACTAAAGTAACACTGCTGTTTAATACTATTGTATAGAAAATATACTATTATTATAATACTAATACTGTTGTTATACTAAAGTAACACTGCTGTTTAATACTATTGTATAGAAAATATACTATTATTATAATACTAATACTGTTGTTATACTAAAGTAACACTGCTGTTTAATACTATTGTATAGAAAATCTACTATTATTATTATACTAATACTGTTGTTATACTAAAGTAACACTGCTGGTTAATACTATTGTATAGAAAATATAGTATTATTATACTAATACTGTTGTTACACTAAAGTAACACTGCTGTTTAATACTATTGTATAGAAAATATAGTATTATTATACTAATACTGTTGTTACACTAAAGTAACACTGCTGTTTAATACTATTGTATAGAAAATATACTATTATTATAATACTATTACTGTTGCTACACTAAAGTAACACTGCTGTTTAATACTATTGTATAGAAAATCTACTATTATTATAATACTAATACTGTTGTTATACTAAAGTAACACTGCTGTTTAATACTATTGTATAGAAAATATATTATTATTATACTAATACTGTTGTTATACTAAAGTAACACTGCTGGTTAATACTATTGTATAGAAAATATAGTATTATTATACTAATACTGTTGTTACACTAAAGTAACACTGCTGTTTAATACTATTGTATAGAAAATATAGTATTATTATACTAATACTGTTGTTACACTAAAGTAACACTGCTGTTTAATACTATTGTATAGAAAATATACTATTATTATAATACTAATACTGTTGTTATACTAAAGTAACACTGCTGTTTAATACTATTGTATAGAAAATATACTATTATTATAATACTATTACTGTTGCTACACTAAAGTAACACTGCTGTTTAATACTATTGTATAGAAAATATAGTATTATTATAATACTATTACTGTTGCTACACTAAAGTAACACTGCTGTTTAATACTATTGTATAGAAAATATAGTATTATTATAATACTATTACTGTTGCTACACTTGTCATAACACTGCTGTTATGACAAGGTCTTTAGGAGATTACTAAAGAACAGGAAACAAGGGAATATTCCAAAACCCTGAGAGGTGTGTGTGTGTGTGTTTGTGTGTGTGTGTGTGTGTGTGTGTGTGTGTGTGTGCACTCACAGATATTGGCGGTGCCTTTGGGTATGGGCAGATAGGAGCCGGCGCTCCACGCCCGGCCCTGGTAATTCCTCTTGCAGCGGCCGCAGTCGGGCCCGGTGGTGTTGTGTTCGCACTCGCAGCTCAGCTTGTCTTTGTCGAACACACAACTGTTGGCGTGAAGGTTGCACTTGCACCTATGAAAGACAGAGGGAGGGAGGGGGGGGTCACACCGGCAAAATTTCTGTGTTCAAGAAATGAAAATTCCGGATATACGGTGGGACAATGTGAGCGAAGGCCAGCGGATCCTTGAGCCGCTGTGGGATGGAAACGTTTGCTTCTCCTACGACTTCAAGAGACGAAGGTTCAAACGAGGAAGGCAAACAAAGGCCACATCGTTATTTCTTTGGCTCCCCGCGTCACCCGGGACAGAAACTTGGTTTTAATTGTCTCACCAGAGGAGAGGTAATTGTAGTCAGGGAAGGAGAAGATCGAAGTGTGGGGGGGCAGAAAGGTGTGAGGCTGAGAAAAACAAGCCAAAGCGCGGAACATTGGCGGGATGATTATGTGACGGCTGGCTCAGAGAAGGCCGGGGGGGGGCACGGAGCAAAGGCAAGATGACAAATTAATATGAGATGAGATCTCAGAAGCATATTTTCAGCCTGCGAAGAGGGAGACCCCTCAAGGTGCACTAAATCCTCCCTCACATCTCCCAGAATCTTCATTTAACAATAAATTCTGCAAATTCATTTTGCGGCGGGCCGAGAGGAGCGTTGTGAGGAAACCCACCTGTTTAATTAATTTATGATCGTCGCACACAGAGCAGAACTCTGAGAGAAGTTTGGACTGCCAGACCTCTTCCTGAACCCCCAGCACTCCTGCAAGCCCTGCTTTAAGACACAGGAACCTTTGGAGACCACCTTTATTTCTTAGTTTGTGTTCAATCATTATCCAGAACACCTTGGGCCCAGGTCGAGTACGAGCTGTCTGCTGAACCGTTGGGAGCTTTAACCAGTAGGCAGGAAGGGTTTAGAGCTGCCTGGTGTGTGAAGCCATCATCGGCGCTGCAACATTTAAATAGCATTTTTGAGCCTGATCTAATAACCAAAGGAAGTGCCGAGCTATGACGGAAAAACAAATATTCCTCTGATCCGGTGTTGTTTTGTCTGACCCACTTGCACAAATCACTGGCCGATTAATTTTGTGGCGTTTCTTCCAGCGTCTTTCACAGATTCTCACACCGATAAAAAAAGTAGCTTTTTTTAAAACAGAAGCAGAAAATGTTTGCTTTCAAAGGCCCTTTGGAGCCTCTAAAGGATTCTGCTCTTGTGTAAAACAGGACTTCAGCTGGTGTCACGATAATCTCGACACAGACGCAGCAGAACTGAGCAAAAGTTCTCCGAGTTCAGTCAGCGTCCATTAGAGGCTGAAAGTCGAGGCCAGGCTGTGGATTCTTGCACAGCCCTGTTTAATGGGCTCCTCTTGCTTCCTTATATAAAGTTCAGACTTGTTAATGTGTGTGTGTGTGTGTGTGTGTGTGTGTGTGAGGAGTGGGCGCACTGGGATGTGCTGTGAAATGGTTTTACACGGAGCCCTTTGTGGTTTAACCTTCGCTGCCTTTTAACCTCAACAACATTTTAATCAGCATCCAGAAATGACGGCGTCGTCCGCATAACGATGAAGACCTCCAGCAGGGCCCGAGGGTCTCGCGCCCACCGCCGCAGTTCCGCTGCCAATCAGCGGCGGCTCGTACATGCGGACGCCGGTGGGGTCCGCCCCCCCCCCCGCCGCCGCCGCCGCCACGGCCACCAAGGCTCCGGAGCGGTGCGGCCCTGCGCGGATGGTTTGAGCGCTGATTGAAAGTCAGCCCTCCCTCTTTCAGATCCTTCCACCTCTCCGTCGGTCAGCTCCAGCAGCTCTCCAGGATGGGTTAATAAATATTCATGGGCCAGGCGTCTTTGTTTCTGGAAGCTGCTCCAGTGTTATTGCTGGAGGCGGTACTGAGCGTGCCACTCAGCTAAAGGTCCCCATATTTATTCATAAAATCACCCGTCAGGCTATGAGCTTCATTTGCTGGATTGTAAAAAGGCCATGATTCATTTTGCTACATTTGTTTTCTTGCTCTATTTTGGCTAAAGAAATAATGATATTAAGGTTGGCCCGTATACACGGAGGACAGAAGACGCGGACGTAGACTTTTCTTTATCCCGGCTGGAATGCCGCGGAGCAGCCCGTTGAGACAGAGCTCACCTGGAGCCGTGCGCCTATGACCTCTGCAGTAATGGGATTCTGATTGACACAATGGGTCCAGCGACACACTGAGCCACTGCATGGAGCAAATAACAACAAAGCAAGTCCATGTCCTTTGTCCTTTCTACCTCTACCAACCTGATCTACATAGCACAATTTCACCAGGTTCAGTCCCCGACATTGCTCCAATTTTGCTCACAGCAGCTTCAAAGCCAAAAGAATCAGCCAGTAATTAATATTAATTATCCACAAAGTGAGCCTACAACATCCCAGACGCACAAGGCTGCTGATCCCGACAAATTGAGCTGAGTAAACTGTACATGGTCCTTAAGTGGGTTAACTAAGTGAAGCAATTAAATTTCAATCTAGCGCCCAGGTGTTTTCATACGCCAGCCAATTGGGTCAAATGTTTGTTGAGGCTCGTGGCTGCATTCAGCGTGTGCTGTAAATGAATAAAACACACAGGGGGGTTGGTGGGGGCAGGCGGAGCGTGGGGGGGTGGGGGGTTCACGTGTGCAGTGAACACTCCAGTTTAATTACGTGTGATAAGAAATGAAACCGAAACACGGGAGTGGCAAGTGAAAAGACCTCAGGGTGTCTGTGTGTGTGTGTGTGTGTGCACGTAGGTTGTTGTAAACAGGAACCAATAATTACGCACAGACACACACACACACACACACACACACACACACACACACACACACACACACACACACATACAGTAAAATGCATTTGCCACAGTCACACACAGCTTTCCGGCATCAGCGATCTGCTGCGGCTGCATCAGCTCAGGCCAGATCAGCCCCCTCACACCTCACCTGGTCCTTTCCCCGCCCCCTCCCTGTGCATGGTGGGAAATCAAAGCTGCGAAACCCTGGCTCCCAGTCTCCTGAGACGTCAGCTCTTGCCTTTAAACCTGTGACTAATTAACACTCCGTCTCCTCCTGGAGGGAAGTGGGAAGTGCACAACTGCAAGAGTTTCCCTCAGTGGTCCAGTTACGAGAGTTAACGTACGGTCTGAGATGAAAGTCGACGTCACAGTGTCTTTATATAGACGCACATGTGCAGCTTGATTGGCTGCGAGTCCACGTGACGGGAAACAAACATGCTGGTTGACAGACTGGGCATTAGGAATGCGCTCAGCTCCACACCGACACATTCTCCACTTCTAACTTTCAGCAGAAGGTGGGAGATTAGTTGTAATCATGTCATCTGCACGTTGACTCAGGACACTCAGGCAAAGGTACGACGGTCTGTGATCACGGCCACAAACGCAGGTTAGTCTACATAATCCACATTAATCTATATTAGACTGTTGAAAATGTCAGATTTGGATCAGCAGCCCTTTTCGTGATGACTGCTTGTTTCAGGGAAGTCCCAGACCATGTGGATACAGAAGGACCCACAAGTTCAGCTGCTCTGCCCCCGCCTGCCCCCACCCGTCCACCCGACCCCCCACATTACTAATGTATGCTGTCGGACATGCTATCCAAGCAGGAGTCAATCAGGAGGTCTTTACCGCCTGTGACATGCAAAGCCAGTTCGATAGAATCGACATGCTGGTTCCCACTGATACCACTCGGCTAAAGACTGTCGGTCCTAGACGCCCCGACTCCGGGTGCAGAAAGTGAGCAGCCGAGCTCCAGGGAGGGGTGAACAGGTGGAGAGATATTAAAAGAGCATATCATTGTTATAAGTGACATCACTGATTGGAGTCCTTAAAGGAAATAACTCCCGGGAGATCCTGCAGCATTGATCGGTTTGGGTCAGACTGGGAGGGGTCAGACTGCATTTGACCTCTGTGTGTGTGTGTGTGTGTGTGTGAGAGAGAGAGAGAGAGAGAGAGAGAGAGAGAAAAGACAGAGAGAGAGAGGGAGAGAGAGAGGGAGAGGGAGAGAGAGAGGGAGAGGCAAGCACATAAAGACAGATGGAGCAATTGTAATATTTACATTTTTGCATATAGTTTTATTCTGATTATCTATTTCCACTAGAAGTTTTTATGGCTGACATAAAGTCAACCCAGAACTGAAGCCCTGCTTGAACGACCATTAAAATAAGATCTGATAAAGCACACAAACAGACCAAGTGAAAAGCAGAAAGTGTGGATTTATCACTGTGCTCCTTTAAACTTTGGAAAGTCTCTCCTGTGTTACATAATCCTGACGGCTGGTGCAGACAACTCCAGTGTCTTTGTGCGCCAGGAGCCAGAATCTGAAACCAGGCAGGAGCCCAAAGAGCAGGTGTAATTACAGAAAAGGTTTAAGTCTTAAACCGCAGGCACGGGTCGTTAAGAGCTGAGCTGGATGAAGTGAGGCTGCGACACAAAATGTGGGGCTATAATCAACCAGCTGATTGGATCCCTTTGTGATGAAAGTGGAGTCTGAAAATGTTATTTTTTAATAGTTTCATGTCACAATGCAGAAAAAATAAAGTGCAGAAATAAGTGAATCTCATTGGAGCTGTCCTTTGAGAACCACAAACCACAGACCAGAGAACCACGGGGAACTGGACAATGAACTGACCCCATCCAGGAACAAAGCTATCCCCGTTAAGGCGCAAGAGAGTGTGTGTGTGTGTGCATGTGTGTGTGTATGTGTGTGTGCATGTGCGTGTGTGCGTGTGTATGTATGTGTGTGCGTATGTATGTATGTATGTGTGTTAGTGTGTGTGTATGTATGTGTGTGTGTGTGTGTGTGTGTGCGTGTGTGTGTTGGTGGATCACTTCCACTACTGGCGCTGCTGAGACAAAGTCATGTCAGAAAGAGCAACCTAAGCGGTTAAATTCAACACGTCTCTTTGTCTTTGCTTGATTGCTATTCTCTGCCGGTTGCGGCTCTATTGTGCGCTGCGGTTGCGCTCGCAGGCTGAAGCGATGCTGGATGGTCACACATAATGAGAGCCTGCATTCATTGTCCTCCACAAAAGACAACTTGCTTAGAATCACTTTTCATGACTCACTGATCCCATTATCAAGCCGTTTCTTTTCCCATCACTGAAATCAGAATCGAATATCTCGCTCGGGGAGGTTACCACATTGGTGCTGTGTGTGTGTGTGTGTGTGTGTCTTCATGTGCACACAAGGTGAATTAGCTAAACAGAGAGTGTACAAAGAATCTCTCAACAGTCCGTCTGTTAGAAATGCTGTGTCTGCCTGGGCTAAAGAGTGGGAAACAACACCATATGGTGTTTTCTTCACTCTTTCTGAGAGTCTTTAGGGTCGGCACACTTGTTTATCACTTCTTACAACATAAAACTGAAGCTGCATAAGACAAAGGTCAAAAGAAAAATGTGGTATTTTAAAGTATTTTGGCCTCTTGATGGGCGTCACGGTTTATATTTAGGTTTATTATTCACCTCTTTACTCGTGAATTTAATGAATATTAACCTTCAGCTGTTTGGAAGGAAATGCACGAGCCTTTGTTAACGATGCCGCTATCTGCTCAGTAGCTTTTCTGTATGCTGTTTGTGTTGAGCTGATAGATTACTGAACATAACCAGTGTCAGTGACAAAAACAAAAGCATAGTCAATACCAAAAACACAGATAACCGTCATAAACATGCTGCATTACTTCACTATTTGGAAGTGATTCAGTGATTTAACATGGGTTTTAGAATTCCTGCTTTTAACTGATTGCAGAGCTCACAAAAATCAGTGATTGATCAGAGCCTTTTACGCGTCTGAATTCCCTCCTTACATTACACACAGTCGCGTCGGCAGCATCTCCCTCAGACTTTAAACAGCTCGTGATGTGGCGGTGGGGGCTGCAAGTGAAGGAGTGGTCAATGAGGATATTAGTCATGCAACCCTGACAGGAGCTCCCATTACGAGGGCGGCAGTAGTGGGAGAAGAAGTGGAGATGTGCTGAAAAAAAGGCCTCTCCATTAATAAAATGGGTCATGCCATGAATGTTGAATGTGCTCTGTCGACGGAGAGAAAGAGGAAAAGTCTGCTGATACGACTGGATTCTGCACCATGGACACAATTTCTGGAGTAAAAACACAGAAAATCAAAACTTAAAAGATGTCAGATGTGAAAATGAGCCAGGCACCCCCTGAGCTCGTTGTGGTCTTGATGGAAATGTAGCGGGAGCTGTAACGCGTGAGCGAGAATACACGGCTCATGTCTGGGAGCCGCTGCACGCGAGGCTGCAGCCGCCGTACGCTGAAGCATGAGTAGTCCTGTCACACGGGCCACGTCGTCAGAGCAATCTTCCAGTCCAGGAAGTAAATCCAATTTGTTGTCTTTGCTGGCTACTAATAATGGTAAACCCATTTAGAAAGGAATCGATGCAGCAAATATAAGATCTGCATTATCAGCAAAGCAGCACTCTGGCAAAAACAGAGCGTCGAGTTAAAGGAGTAAACTTGAGCCTGCGAAGGGAGAAATGAATGTTGCTCCATCCCCGAGAGCAGGGCAAGGATTTGTCGAGGTGGCGCGCCTCCCGTCCTCCGCTCTGCTGATAAAATCTTCATGTCACATGTAGCACCGCCGCTCATATCTCTGGCCCGTTCGATCCCCCGGCCGGTGATAAACAGCCAGGGACGGCTTCTGCGCTGTCGGTGGGCTCAGTAATGGTGAGGCGGCGCTTTATCGCCTGCTTTTATTTGTACATCACCGTGCTTGATTCTAATCTCACAGCAGTCTTCTACGTCTTTTATTCTGCTACAAAGTGCTTCTAATGTTTGAACGGACAGTGATCAATGAAAGCGTGTATCAATAACTTCTTTTGCGAACACTCCCTGTCCTCTGACGTGTAATCTCACTAATCTCTGTCTCTGTTAAAATCTCACGGAGCGGCTGCTTCATGCTGACGTCGTATGCTTTGTTTTTTACGAGGTTGCCTATGATAGAAGATGGGTGTGACAGATGTGTGTTGACCCCAAACCTGCAGCCCCCAAGTCTGCATCAGAGCAGATGGTCAACCAGTCTGTTCACTCTCTTCTCGCCTTCCCACTCAGGAACGAGATCCCAAGAATCTACAACTGCCTCACTTGAAGCAGAACGTCTTCTCCGCCCTGGAGGACACAACGTATTTTTGGACCGAGAGAGGATACAGCTATTTCACACTTGGCTGCAAACATCCTGCTACTTACTAAAGGTCACTGTTTACAACAGGTCCACGTCATCAGAGGGTCATCAAGCCCGGCACCCTGCATCACTTAGCTGGGTCTTGCAGCGAGCAGCTCTGACAGCTGATGATGTGGACCAAACTCTCTCTGACGGCACAGGTCAGGGGTCACTGTGCCTTTAGCAGTGGACCATCAGACTGGTTCAGCATCTCCCACACCTCCTCCAGCACCTTTAACAGGGCTGCTCCACATCCAGGGTAAAACCCCTCATTCTTAGAGTTGGACTAACAGTCAGAATACCTGCTTGTAGGCCTGCCAAACGTGTCTGGTCTGGCGTATCTTCCCTGGTCATCCATCTGTGGTCGGGGCCCCTTCTTGACCGGATACGCTCCCACGTGTCCCCATGAGACGATGGCCTTGAGAAACTTGGGCTGAAGCTCATCCAGCATTCTCATTAGCAGCTCAGTTGCTGCTTACCCACCCATCTGGGCAGACTTATACATCCACAGTAAGCTTCTAAATTAAGCTTTCTGTCATTTCTTTCTCCTGAGAAAAACTCCACACCTCCAACAGACGGCCTCACGCACCAGTGCCGTTTCAAACATTGGCTGCCTGTGTTTCAAATATTTTAGCATATAAAATACTGTTGGCCTTAAAAAGAGAACAACACAAAAGGTTTAAGCTGGATTGTCTTTAAAAAGGGGCCATTCAGCAAACGGAGACTAAGCAGCTGAAATCCAGTCGTCCTTCATTTTGTATGTGAGAGTAGTAGGCAGCACGAGAAGACATGGAGGAGGCTTTAAAACAGCACATACTTGGAGAAAGATAACCCATAAACGAAGTATCTGTGATTTGAACTGTCTACATTAACGCCCGCTGACAAGAGAGCAATTGAAAAGGAAATCCAGATTTTATTCTATCAGAACAGCATCCACCTTTTTTCAGTCATCAGCTCATTCACTCCACCAAAGTTTCTCTTTCCTCCAGATAAAAGTAGTAACATCAGTTTAGTTTAAGGTCCATTTGATTGTGTACAAAGAATTCACTGTAATGAGGAGTAAAGCTCCAATTGTGTCATTATAAAAGCTTTGCCAGACCTTTGCTCACTCATCTTAATCAGTATTTGATCTCACGAGCAGCTGATGCTAAAACAGCACGAGTAAATTGAGGCGTGCAGACATGATGGTAAATAATGAACATTCACGATGCCGGTGTGGCTGTAAAGTTCCCTCCATGACACATCGTTAAACATCTGAGGCAAAGACCGATTGACAGAAACGCAGACACGCGGGATATTTTCATCTCAACACGGAGCCACGTGCCACTTACACCATATCCATGAAGGACACTGGACGGGTGTTGACAGACTGATCGGCTGAGGGCGATGTGCACCTGCCTCCAGCTGTCACATGTTTCACGTATGCCGTCTCTTCACACTCTTTTATTATCACCTTCATGGTTCACATGTCTATCGCTTGGGGAAGATCAATTAAGGGGCGTGTGTGGGCTGGGCTTCTACTGTATATTAATACAGCAGCACGTTAATAGATGCAGCACAACTGCCTCCAGATGGGTGCAGGTCTGAGTGAATGGGAATTCATGGTAATATGAAATATAAGTAATTCATTATTGGTATCAATTATTTAAAAATCGACAACAGGAGCTGTAGGAGGATGATCTGTCTCCACATAATGGATACAACGCCAGGACGTACACGCGGTGGCTGAATTTTCCTTTGAGCTCCTCAGCCAGCCAGACTGCGAGGAGGGCTGCAGACACAACAAGGCAGGCCGATCAAAGGCAGGGAGGTGGGGAAACATCCTGGACTGGACTCGGGGGGGGGGGGGACAGGGTCCAGTGGGAGAGGGGAAAAAGAGATCAAGGGAATGGGGGAGCAGCTGGGGAGTTTGGTAAGCTCAATCTGAGGCAGTGACTAGCAAATGAACTTTAGAAGAGGTCAACATGAGGACACTGGCTCCAAAGGCGTCAACCAAAGTCTAAAAGGTGAGTTCAACAAAGGACTGATCATTCTTCAGACTAACTCACCCTATTCACTTTTCCTTTCAAGTGAAAGCTGGACCAAACCACGAGTACTCTCTACAACCCTCTGCCAAAGGACAGTACAGGTCACCATTTAATAAACCATCCCGCTCTTCTCCCAGTGGACCCACAAAAGGTCCACTGGGAGAAGAGCGGGAAGCTTCAAACCAACCTGATTGCAAATAAATATAAAACACATTTGCCTGGAAACTTTGAAGTAAGAGGGGGTGAAAAAAGTGGTGGAGAAGGCCCGAGGACAGACTGAGTTATCTAATCACACAATTCACAAAGAGCGCAGCAGCGCTGTTTTACTGTATTAAAAAAGACCAGAAGTGAGATATTCAGTGACCTCAGAGCAGGAGAGGAATCAAAAAAGCTAAATTCATTTCCCTGTATAATAATGGAACAGCGGCAACTTCCCAACAGACAGTTCTTAGGTCTATTTAGCAAAAGTACACCCCACACACCACAGCAGCTGGAAACAAGTGATTTCCTTGTATAAATGTCTTTTTGGATGACTAATTTAGCACAGATTTCAGGGTGTAAACTGCGACAGGGTAACGTGTGTATGTTTGTTAGCCAAAAGCCTATCTAACAAGTCCTTTTATGTTGCTATGAAAACTCCGATGACGCAGATGACAAGAGAACGATGGATCCTGAACACTCAGGAAAGCACCTGACGCACATCCCAAACCCATGTGGGGGGAAAGAATGTAAAGACAACCCTGGTTTTATGAAGCGGCGTGTGGAGACAGCAGAGTGAGTGATGCATGGAAGCAGAATAAATGAGTTGTGCGATACCAGCCACTTCATAACACTTATCGTTGAGTCATCAGTCCTCCTTCCTGGATTTCCTGCTACATGAGTCACCCATGAGCGCACGCTTCATTCACATCATTAAAGATGACACACGCAGCTCACACACAGTGTGACTTATAGCCTCGCTCCATGTTGATATACCCCACTTAACTCGACTCTGCCGGACCAGCATACGGCTGAGGGTCATCTGATGAGAGCCAAGAAACAAACATGTGGCATGCAGGTTGACAGATGGTCCCGGTTTTCTGCACCAATCGCTTTGGCCCGACACGCAAAGCAGACTGGTTCAGATTAGAAGGAAAAAAAAAAAAGCTGAAATGCAAAGCACAGCGGAAGGTAAAGAGTTGCTTATGTGGCACACACACACACACACACACACACACACACACACACACACACACACACACACAGAGGAAGGCTCGTCCATGTTATTGTTATTTACAACCTAATTTTTGTTGAGGCCACAGACAAATCCTCAGTGCCAAAACAATTACCACTATATGATGATTTTCCTCTTAAACACACATTCAAAGTTGCAGAATTAACATTGTCATGACTGACTGACCCCCACTTGAATCCACCAAATTACATATTTTCTGTTTCCTCATTTCATGTAATTGTGTTTATTTGTTACTATTTATTTTGATTTCTAATGCTGCCATTGAAGAGTCAAGACCGGGGAGGGCAGACGAGTGGAAAGTCTTATTCAGGAGAGGAGTGGGCAGGAAGAAACATGAAATTAGAAGGAATAGATTATCTGTCAACCACAGGCAGGCCTAAAAGCAAACCCAAGCACAGGAGAGAGCGAGTGAGAAAAGGAGGAGATTGACTTCTTGTTTGTTCCTCCCCGAGGGGGCCCCGATAAAGCCATCACTCACCAAACTGCTGATCTGTAGTTGAATGTATCCACACATGCACTCAACCTCACACCAATTAGAAAATGCCAATAGTCTGACCGGGCCAACGCAGGACGCTTAAAGCCTCTTCTCTCTTGTTTTGTAAGTCTGAAAAGTGCCGTTGTGGGATGTGAGAGTATGATTGTAGATACAGATGGAAGCAGCCTCTGCTGCCTCCTCCTGTCCTTGTTAGCAGCTCTTCTGACGCTGTCCCTCCTGTGTCTCAGCTACTTCATGCATGAGGACAAATTATTGACCGCTCAGAGTTCCAAGGCTCCTCACTCCAATGTGCAACTGTTTTTGTTCTTTTTTCCGGATGCAGGTGGTCATAACTGAATAATGTATCTCTACATTCTAAACTGCAAGCTCAGCATGGGGTCTTGAAACTGGTCCTTCTGTGAGAACTTGCAAAATTAATGTAAATGGGTTAGAAAACGTGTGCCCCCTACCGTTGTCCCAGACAGGGTTTGTAGTCAGAAAGGGCACTCACGCTGTAAATACAGGTCAGCTATTTAAAACCCTGGTCAAAGCTCCGTTTTGGACCCCCGCCTTGGGACCAAGTGAAGAACTACAGGTCTTCTCCTTATTTCTTCCTCAGGAGCTGGCGTCACTCTGTCCGTTCTTGGATACAGTCTAGGGATTGAACAAGTCTCTTTTCTTCGAATTGATCGAGTAGAAAACAGAATTCTCTCCTTCCAGTGAAGTATCTGTCAGCCATGTGGTCAAAGTGACTCAACAGTTTCTGGTCCTCCTCCATCATGGTCCGTGCCCAATGCAGGCTCGTGCAGGTTCAAGAGTAAACTGGCACACCTCCACACACCTCCTGCTTTCAACCACTGTCATCAAAACGGACATAAATGAGGATAAATGAAGGTTTGCAGGTTTGCTCCTGATGGTGGTTTACCTGAATGTTTGGTGTGTGACCAGAGAAGCCTGTGTGTACCCGATCATGATGATCCAATGAGATGAGCCAAAATGAGGCTGAAGCGGCTGAAAAAGGTTTTAAGCAGATTTGGTCAAAGAAACCGAATGTAAAAATGAAGTGATTAAATATTAGTTATACATTTGAATAATTTATTTCAGAAGTAAAAATAATGAATGACTTTTTGCTGCTAACATGGAACTAGGTATAACATGCACATGTGGACTGATGACAGGTCAGATTTGTGTAAAAAGCGTGGTTGGTAACGCTGTGCAGTCCTGCACGTTTCACGGGCTGCTTGAATTTAACTGACAACAGCAGGACAGATATGAAAATGTGACTGGACCTTTGTATGTAGTGAAGGTCCCAGTAACCCTGTCACAGACAAGACTCCTCTGAAAGGAACAAGTAGAGCGCGACGGGACGCAGAGGACAGAGCCCAAAAGACAGAAAACAACAGCCAGAAAGACGTCTTCAGCAGCCTGAATCTTCCCCAGCTTTAATTACAGCGTATTGATCACAGAGGGGGAGAGACAGTTGGCCAAATTGAAGGCTGTAGTTACTGTAAAGCATGTGAAAGGGGGGAGTCAAAGCAATTATATCAATGTCATACAGCAGATAATTAGAAATTCCTCCTGACTGGCCACCCACCCATTTCACACTGCTGGTCCACAGAAGCAGGGAGGGTGTCAGATTCACTTAACTCACCGGGCTGCACGCATTGTTCCCTTCCCGCTCGCCGCTTCATGCTTGGTTTGATCTGAAATTCTTTGCATCGATTATTTTCTTTCTCCCCCCCAGTGCCTTTGCTCCTATCCTTCCTTGTAATCAGCTGGAATAGAACGGTCATGGCTGAGGATTCCGGCTCCCCTGGAACAACTTTGGCCACGTCTGACAGAACCAAACAGGTCCACTTTGGAAAAGTTGTGCAGCTTCTCTCTGTTTCACTCTGCCTGGTTGACCTACTTTTTTTTCCAAAGAGCTTCAGTTTCATGCCTTGTTTCTCGCACTGAGGTGGTAAAATGCTGTATGTCCTTCCACTCTCAACCCTTCCCGACTCCGTCGATCCGGCCGGATGGCAGCTGAGTCCAGCACAGTGGAATATGTCAGCCTCAACCTCGCTGGCCCTGCAAAATCGCTCCCACCGAGCCTCACACAACTGTATTCCGGGGGTTAAGGAGCTTATGTCTCGTATACAACGCTTGGAGAAAGGGGCTGAGCAGTGATTCTCCATGGGGTGTGCGTGTGTGTGCGTGTGCATGTGGGTGTGTGTGTTGGGGGTAGAGTGAAGCCTCTCTGTGTTGAATGTATCTCATTATAACTGAACTGTATGTTACCTTTGGTAAACAGCAGGGAAATGTTCTCGGACGGGCGTCAAATTGAAGCCAGCGTGATGGTGAACACAACGGCCCGGTGGTGGCGCACCAGCATTTCTCAAACGTGCAGCCCCACAGGGATCCACGAGTTAACTCATGATTACTCAGACAGAATAAATAATCAGTATTTATGACAGCCTCCTTCATTTCCAGTGTTGAATGGTTGCTCTGTCGAAACCCTTTGCGTTGGTAAATTCCCTCTAGTTATTTTTTTCTAAATGACCTTCTCAATCATGAGAAAAGTCAAAAATTCAATTTCTGAAAGAGACATTCATTACCACGGCCCACGGTGCTCAAGGCTACGCGTCCATTTGTGGCGCTAAAGCCTTGTGCACGGTGCCTGTGCTGCCTTATTAGTGATCCTCTAAACGACTTGAAGGTATGTGATAACATTTGTGGTGGTGAAGCAGCAAATATGATCACATAACACGTATGATGCAGAAAGCAATCCACACGTTTCATGTAACAGAGGGAACAATGCAATAATGTTTGCTGTGACGGAGCAGCTCCTGGTTGAGGTGTTTCTGCTCTGACACAGCCAGCGAGCTTCAGCCCGGCTTCAACACATCTGCCTGCATCTCTGCGTTGTTGTGACACTCTGCCGCTGTGCACCGGCGCACTGCGACGCTCTCGTGTGTGAAAAGCAAAACAAGAGTAATTAAATCTTCATTCTGTCACACTACAAGCACATTTACATCAGTTAAATAGGCAGGCAGCCCACCGATGTCTGTGCCCCCCGACTCTCCCGCTAATGTCAGCGAGCTTTTGTCAGCCTGTGTGTAATACCCTCTCGTACAGTATTTTAAGTTATACGACCCCCTGAGGGTTCCCTAAATCAAACACTAATTACAGCGTGCTGCGGCCTGTCGGGTGAGAAGCTACAGTTGGGTAGCTCCCAGACAGTTCAGAGATGCTGCTGTCAGAAGAAGAGCTCTACAGGAAGTCACATCGACGGCTGGAGACCTCCTGACGGTAGATAACTGGACGCTCGTTTAACATTATTTGCTGACCAACCTTTCCACGTCCATCTGTTAGTTGAGGGAGGGTCGAGGCCTTACCTGCCCTGGACTTTGATGTCAGAGATGGCGTAGAAGTATCTGGAGAGGTTGTTCTCGTCGACCATCGTTGCTCCGGTGGCGGGCCGCAGCAGGCGGATCCTCAGGTCCGTGATGGTGAAGAAGTCCCTCAGGTTCTTGGTCGTGTCCAGCTGCCCGTAAAGCGAAGCCATGTTGTTTAGCCGAGGTCCGGCGAAGAGTGCGAAGCGGTCCTTGATCTCAAAGCGTACAGTTTTGTCGTACTTCCACACATAACCTCGTGAGTAGTCCTCAGTGCAGATGATGTCCAGCAGCGTATGCTGGGTCAGGTCCTGTACAGTTTTGGGCTCCATGGTGAAGGCATCCAGGCAGTCAGTGGCATAGAACTGGTAGGGCTGCCAGGTTCTTCCGTAATCCAGCGACTTTTCCAGGACCATCTGCTCGGGCCGGCCGGACTCAAAGGTAAGGATGATGTCATCAGTCAGTTCGATCGTCTTGTTCCAAGATAGTGTGATGTTGACCAGGAGGGGTTTGGGATACTTCTTCCAAGACGTGGACTGCCAGAAGGTTGTGGGATTGCGGCCCTCGATGTCAAACATGAGGCCTGGAGGGTGGGCGAGTTCCTCCGTGGTGGCGTCACATTCGTTATTACACATGTAGGGGTTCTCCTACAGGGGCAGACAGAGCAACAGCGTTAGTCGTCACAAACAGCACCAGTTCCAAAGAACACCCCACAGTGTTTCGTAAAATAACTCCGTCACCGACACGCCTGAACACGTCTGAGCTGCAACCCCTCCGTCACGTTTCTGTCTATAAGCACCGCAACGTCCAGAGGTTTTGGATGAACAAATGTGATTTCTGTCTTCTGTCTCTATGATATTAAATGTTTTATTTGATCCTTTTAGTCTCTTCCCAATGAAACAATGCTGTGCAGGTGCTAGAGCCAGCAGAGCCCATAATAAAGTCGGATTACCGGACAGTGCAGAGTCAACGCCACCAAACAACTGACGAGCACCCTGTGAGTGCATTAGCGGAGCAGTACGAATCAATATGCGTTTGGGATGGAATTAAAATACACAACACATTTTGTGGCCTTTCTCAGCAGCCATGTCGGAGGACAGTGGTGATGAATACTGGTGTTGCAAGGATGAAGGCAAAAATGTGGACATTCAGCTTAAAATGGAAGGGTGGACACCACATTAGGGCTTAGAGCACGCTGGACCCGAGATCACAGATCACAGACTTAAATAAACATGCACAGCTGAAAAATAACACCATTCAAACATACAACAACTGGCCTGACTGGGGACTGTGGGCATTACAGCGTCACGATAAGGTGCACCCTTAATGGTGTTCATGGGGTAGAGTGGTAGGAAAACAAGGTGTGCAAAGCTGAGTATATGAATATTTGAAGGCCTGACTCTCTGCTGCTTATTTATATTTAAAGAGTCTGCAATCATCTCTGTAACACGCCACTTTAATTGCCACAAAGTCACCTACTGTATATAATGTCATGTCTAAGGTCTTAAATGGAGTGGAAGTGGAAATATCACTTTAAAAAGAAGGGGACTTCTGGTGTCAGCTTGTTTTACCTTCATCACTCTACTCACACATCTTTAAGGTTATTACTGTTTTGTGGAAAGAGATTCTCCCCCAAAAAAACTATTGTTTGATTTACTGCAGATAGCATCTGGTGTTCTCTGCCCGCTCCCCGGGGGGCTCCATCTTGTTGTCAGGGGGAGGAGGCGCTCCTCTACGAGGACCTTTCAAGTGCTACAAGCTCCAATTTATCAGGACAAGATAATCCACTACTTGATTAGGTGGGGGATGTCACCCTGTGCATGCGCCTCCGTGAGCGTGTGCAGCGGCGTGGCGATGAGGGCGGGGACCGTGAGAAGCGGCGGGCCCCGCTGGTACGACGGTCTAATGAAGCCAGGTGTCGGAGATCGAGCAAGTTAGGAGGAGGAACGCCGCCATTCGCCTAATAAGCCTGGCAAGTTTCTTCCAATCCTCCTAGGCGGGGTGACAATAAAACAGGGTTGTGTGGGGTCTCCTGACTGCCGGACAGGCCCATTAATATCCTGTCTGGACATCCCCTGCAGGCTCCCCCAGCGCAGGACAGAGGTGGTTGGGAGGAGGTGAAGCAGGGAGACGGCAGCCTGGCAGTGGAAAATTCCACTTGGGTTTTCAGGATGGAGGTAAGGTGTGCCATTACACGCAGCATCTGGTGCACTGCGCATCCACAGACAGATGTGTAATAACTCATATGTGGCAGTTATGTCTGCCCCGGGGGGCGTGGACAGTCTCTAAAAGACACACTTGGCATGCAGGGTGGCAGACGGCGCCGGTGCGGCTGTCAGCAGCGCGCCGCTACTCGGGAACGGGAAGCGCACGCGGACCCACTCGCCTCCGTCAGAAATAAAACGAAACAAATTAACGCGCTCAAGGATACGAACCCTCGACGCTCTGCACCACATCTGTAATTGGACAGAGACGTAGCCGTATCGACCGGCTGACAAACAGCCAGTCAAGCAGCTCTGCCCCAACACGCGGGTTAAAAACCTTTCATTACCGTCTCCTTTTCTTATCACCCAACGACAAAATACTGCCTTTATGAAGATCAATAACCTCCCTCATCATCCCGCGGAAGAGAAAAGAGATAAAATGCTGAGTATACGGCCTCGTGAAAATCGATGGAAGGTTTCCGTGTTTTACTGCGGGGCACCACCGAGGGCTCGGCGAGACGATTATTGTTTTGGTGCACATTAATATAATTGACAGTGGCCAACGCCGCAGCATTTCTGTAATTAAAAAAGATGTTTCTATTAATCCCAGTGTGATGATAAGTGGCCAGGATGGAGGGCAGCCACGGCGGATCACAAAGCCTCACTCAGCGTTAGTGGAGCGGGGGCGTCGCACTAAACTGGTGCTAATGGGGACGCCGCAGCCCCACCACAACACGGTAACTTAATCCCGTCATTACTGGGACCGCCGCGATGTGGCGGGACGCTGCGAGGGGAAGACATGCACGCGGGCTTTTGCGGGCAGCCGCCTGTGTGAGCGTGCATGTGTGTACATTCACAAATCATCTGGAAGCTCCTCTAAATTCATTTGGCCTCGTCGCCGTGTTTGTCAAACTGTTCAGGCTAATTTAACAGAGCGACGGCGGAGGAATACAAATCAACAAAGCAGCAAAGGATCATGAATTAGACAAATTCCGATCTGCTGCACTCCACAGACCTACATTATTTTGAGCATCTGGGTCAAGTGTTTCCCTTGTTTTCCAAAGGAGCGCGTTAGACTACTGATGATGCTGCTACAAATGAAGCGGTTCACTGTAGAAGGTAATAGCTCTTCTAATCTAATTAGTGCTAATGACAACAGGACCAAAGGAAAAAAAAGAGGTATTTTGAAAGGAGGGCCAGAATATATTACAGCATATGTCAACAGAGAAAGAAATAAAATGTTTTTTTCCAATTCTCTAATGCTTTGTACTTATAACACAATAAGATTCAAGTGCCTTTTTATAAGAGAATACCATCAGTGTGGTATATGTCCCCATCGTTTACTGTGAAATGCTAGTTTAGTCCTAAAAAGATGGCAAATAGGGAGTAAAGAAAGTAAATCACACTGAAGATACATTTTTAATTTCATGGTGTCAAATTCAGTAAAAGCTAAACCAGACTCCAGTGAACAAATAATATTGTGCTTTATTTATACCGGCCTCATGAAGTGTGGGTTTAAAAAAATGAGTAGCAGAATTGTTGTATTACATCATCACCATCATCACCATTGTTGTTATTTAGCCCAGAGCAGGCTGTCTAACAAATGCAGTGAAGAGGTGTGTGTGTGTGTGTGTGTGTGTGGGGGGGGAGTATAGGTAGGGTAAGGGGGGGTTTGGTCCAGGTGGAGGATGCGACATGTGGGAAAACAAATTTACTTAGAGCTGACAAGATTTCCAGATAGATGGACTTTCACCAGTCAAACACATGGGTGTGACTGATGTCCAGTGCTTGTAACCCAGATAACAAAATCACATCCTCCCTCCATCTCTTCCTCTTTCTGCCTTTGCAGCTTCCTCACTTTCACTTCTGAAAGTGGACAGGGACATTCTTGAGGCAGCACATCATCCATAATCATGCAAACTGGCGTTCAGAAATGATGCATCAACCAGTTAACACACTGTGTAAAGACATAATGATAAAGACACACACACACAGACACACACACACACGCACACCCAGCGTCTGGATGTATACAGGGGGCTGATAGGAAGACATTTCAATAGCATCTCCTAACAAGACAAACAAATTGCTTCTTCAGTGAGTTACACAACATCTGAGCAGGTTTTCAGAACAAACACACTCTGAATTTGATATAAAAGCCTGATTCTGTCGGGAGAACAGTCCTTATTACAGAATGTTAAAGAGCAACTAAAACTGACTACGCGTAAGTCTTAATTATAATCTATGTGACATCAATCAACACTTTTCATCATGTGTTAGCTTGTTACGTCTGATGAAGTAGTAACAATCAGTTTGTCCCACATTTGGAATATGGAACGTCTCCTTTCATATCCACTCATTTCTCCTCTATTTGTTAACCTCAGCACGGTGTGTGTGTGTGTGTGTGTGTGTGTGTGTGTGTGTGTGTGTGTGAGTGAGAGAGTAGGTTGGGGTTAAAGCTGTCCCTGCTGCATTAATGAAATGACCTTGTTCCACGATAGATTTTTTTCATCCTCGACCCAGGGGTTTGATTGAAGCAATGCCCCCCCCAGTCGTGCCAACACCTTTACTGGATTTCCTCGGCTCCGCTCTCTCCCAGGGTGACGGCTGGCGCAGACAGAGAGAGAAGCTTAACCTGAACGTGGAATGAATTTGGGATGCCGGTGTGACAGATTACAGTGGTAATAGACACCCAGGCCAAATCCTCACAAGGATTACAATCATATTTTCAAATGGCTCGGGGCTGGATGGAGGTCGGCCAGCCTGGACCGCTGTCCACAAGGTGACGGCTGGACGGGAATCTCACACACACACACACACACACACACACACGCTCTCCTGCCTGCTGCATCCTTATGAGAGATTAAAATGAAGCTGAATTCATCTTCATCTTCTCAAACATCGCCGGTGGACGCTCATCCACAACCTGAAGCCGTGAAGACACGAACTGGGAACATTCCGACTTTGGTCTCCTGACGTTACAACCCGCCTTCAAAATAAAAGACCCGAGGGGAAGGGGCCAGCGCCCCGGCACATGCAGTCACCGTTGCGTCTATTCTGCTGTTATGTTTCCTGGCCCTAACGTCCTCTAGCTCCGCGCTGGAGCTCAGCCCTCTGCAGGACCAGTTGGACAGCTCCGGGCTTCCGGCAGGTGAAATATGCTGCTTTGTGGCACCGGAGGGACACATCCAACAGTGATGTCACGCAGTGAGCAGCGCCGTTCATCTTAAGCACCAGAGTGTCGGTCGAGCGGTCAACTGCGGGGAGGTTAAGAGGCGAGACGACGTATAAATGCCCCCGTGTTGTGTTCATCGGCGTAATGACGTCGATTTAGAGGAATTATGAGCCCTAAAACAAGAGAGGGGAAAACCTCCAGCAGCCAGCCCCGGCACATTCAATAGGATATAAAAACAATTTCATATTCTATTATCTTTTACGCGGCAGCGCGGGCCCCGCTGGGGGCCCCCGGGATGAGGTTGGGAGGACAGGAGCGTCTAGTCTGCTCAAGAAAAAGGGAAAGAGCCATTAGGAGCGGCAGCCATGGATTGTTTGACAGCTGTACGTGGAGACATTACACAGGCAGTTAACCTGACAGCTTAATGGTGCTGCTCAGAAGCTGCATTTGCAGCGTTCTCCTCTCAACAAACTTCCTCTCCCTTAAACAAGCACAAGCTGCGGTGTGGAAACAGCTCATGATGAGTTATGACTCAGAGGGACAAAGAAGGCAAATAAAGACTGTTCAATGGAGCCAGATCTTTATAGGCAGGTGATTTCTGACAATTACGCTGGGACATTAGAATATTTGTTTTACCAACACGGGGAGAAGAGCACAGTTCATCTCCATATTTCAGCTTTATTTAACTTTATCATCGTGTGTTCTACTTCAGCAGCCACAAACTGTGAGTTGTGTTATGAGACACAATGAAGAGCTTTATCGTTTAAACACTCAATTCTCTCCCACTTTTCCTGTAGCTGGCCCCTGGCGCTGTAAGTCAGGGATTTAACTCCAAGTGAGGAAGGATCAGCTTGTTACATAGTTCAGTTTCTGGAATAAGCCCTTTTGGACGAGGCCTGTCACGTTGATGGCCAGGACGGTTCTGAGATCCGGGTCCTCTCAGCCCGTATCCCGGCTGAGGCTCCGGCTGTAGCTTTAGGGAAAACTCTTTGATGCTCTTGAATCCGCTGATCAAATTTGGAAGTCCTACTGAATAATGGATTACCTGCAAGGAAAACTTAAAACATACTCTGAACGTTAAAATTAATAGACTCCGAGAGGGACAAACCTTTTACTTTTTCGTAAACTGACTAAACAAAGTCAGTGAGATCAGTTTGATTTCAAGTGTCATTCATCTTTTATTAAGCTGACATCCTATAGTCAGCCCATACACCAGGGCACCATCGATTTGCTGGCTGCTGCGGTGCTGCTTCTCTCAATCAACCCGGCCTGTCCTGTCAGATAACATGAAGACTGGGGGACTCGCCTCTTTATAGGGAGGCCGGCCGGTGGCCATGATCACCCCCTTATCTCTTAGCGGAGAAATCCCTCTGGAGTTGATAACGTGAAGCTTACGGTCTACGTCTCAACCTCGCCGCCGCTTTGTTGCATTTTTAAAGAATATAATAATGTACGTATCTTCTGCAGAAACCCTCCAGCCAGTAATGGATCACTGTCACCGTGAAGCTAAGATGCACACCCCATGAAAGGGAAGAGCTCTCGCTCCACAGACACCTCCGACCTGGTGCCATGGCAACAATACAACCATAGTTACATCATTGTGACATTACTTTACATATCCATTTGTACAAATCACAAGCTGGTGGAGGTTATGGTGGTGAGGACGTGAACAATGAAACTACACCAACACCCTCAGGCGGGGTGGGCAGAGAACTCCCTGACCCCGACGTCAGCAGGAGGAAGCAGCTCGTCAAATCGGTGTAGCGGTGAAATCAGACATGTTCCGGCTGCAGCACCGCAGCAGGTGAGTTAAAACCACCCTCGCTGGTCTCATGCAGGACGCTTTGAAAGTCTTGAGCTTGTGTGAGCCGGTTAAAACAAGTGCTGCTTTATCTGGCGGACATCGTCTCCTGACTGTAGTATCCTTCATTTCTTTGGCTACATGACATTTGTTGACTTTCTCTGGTCCAAACTAATATTTTCTTACATCCACAGAAAGGAATTTGCAGCCCAGAGCCCGAGAATGCGCCATTGTTACCATTTTTAATAACAATCTTTCCCTTTTCTAACTAACAGAAGACTCCCTGCTACCCTTTTGAAATATTTTGAGCGTTAGAGTTGTTTCTGACCTTTGATGTTTGTCGTACTGGGATAAAAGAAATATTACAATGTTTTTATTGTCTTTTTTTGGTGAAGGTAAAACCTTTATTTTTGCTTTAGTAGTTTTTTCCTGAACTCTGATTCTTGACTTCGGGGATCTTCTTCTTTTATTTATTCAGGCTTTTTAAAATTGAGCTTTCAGCAGATGATTAAAATCAATAATAAGCTGCCTTCAGCATGAGGGTATTTAACTGTAGTTGAGATTCATGTTGGCTCTCTCTGTCACGGCGTCGCGGTCTTTTGAGTCCTCCTACACCAAGAATTTCTGCTTTCTGCTCTCTGTCGCCTTCCCTCTCCTCTCTTCTTCCACCGCCACATCCGTGGAAATGATTGGCAGATGACTCCTGGGAAAAAGCGCTCGGCCTTTTCCTCTCTGAGCTCCGAGGATCACGACACTCAAACACCCTGACAGGCTGCAGTCGCACACGCACACGCACACACACACACACGCGCGCGTGCACGCACACACACACGCGCGCGTGCACGCACACACACACACACACACACACACACACACACACACATCTTTGTACTTCTATCTTTGTAAGGACCTTTATAGTTATGATGTATTACCCGGCTCCTTACCCTAACCATCCCAACTAACCCATAACCCCGACCCTAACCCTGACCCCAAATATTCCTCACCTCCCAAAAATGTCCTCACTTTGCTGGTAGAATTCAGACTCAGTATGTAGCAAATAGAAGATCACACACTGACGAATGTCTTAGCCTGGCAAATACTGAATTGTTTACTTTGACTTTCTATTAAACATCTTTTCACTGATTAAATCATTAAAGTGTTTGATAACACAGCGACTCTAAATGAGCCTCTGTCCATCAATAGGGACAAATTCCAGAGGGGTCAGACAGGCTGACCTTCAGAAGACAGAAATCATCGGCCAGTGATGGTTGTTAATGGGCTCAAAAATGGGATTTCATTGGAGTGGGACTTTTATAATCTCATGCTACACTCAAACAGTATACATGCTTCTTTTTTTAAACTCGGTTCAGTATACTTTTGGAGTGATTTCTCTTTGTGGTAAATAACAAATCCACTTTGGAACATGCAATTTTCCTCATCACACATCATCAAACTGAAGTAAAAGAAAGTCTGTAACCACAGAACAATGCAGACGAGCACCAGCCTACACGTTTCCTTCAGTCGTCCCTCTCCTCTGCTTCATCACATCAGGCTATAAAGGAGGAGGAATGGAAAAAAAGAGGAAAAAACCCAAGATGGGATTCCATCAGCACACAGCAAGCAACCAGCAGAAGTGGATGCACTTGATTGTGGCACAATAACTTCAACCATTTCCTGCTCGTAATCACAACTCTCCAAAGGAGTTGAGGGTGCTCCACCGCTGATTGTGTATGAGCTCTTGATAAGCCGCGATTATAAAAGAGGAAAAGAGCGAGTGGTGGGAGTGGGAGGTGCCAGAAAGAGAGGAAATCAAAAACTTTAACAGGGCCAGAGGGAAATACTACACTAATCAACTCCACTCAGCTGAAATTATAGATGAATTAAGCACTCTGTTAGTGATTAATTAAACCAAGAGATTCAAACTAATGAGACCACACAGAGCAGAACATGTGTGTGTGCGCATGCAAGTGTGTGTGTGTGCGCGTGCGTGTGTATGCGTGCGTGTGTGTGTGTGCGCGCGTGTGTGTGTGTAACCTGTCTCCAAATAGAGCAGATGCAAACTCCGGCTGTGAGCCACTTTAAAGAGGGATTAGATGCAGAGGCTGATTCTGTTGGTGGCCTCACACACACTATTCTCATCAGGGAGTCACCACACACACACACACACACACACACACACACACACAGTTGCTTAAAATAGCTCAAATAAAGGAAATTGTGCTGTTTGACTTTTGTGGAGACAACCTTGCAAAGGTTGTAGAGGAGATGGTGAGAGGAACAAAAGTGTCTCTAAACTTGATGCATCAAACTGAAATGTAGAGGAATGTTCCAGAAACACTTTTAATTACAGCACAGTAACAGGCAAAGGCTTAAATGCTGCAAGTTCAAATTCAATTAAATGTTTGCATCTATAACGTTGACGGAGGAACTCTCCAGAGAGGAAGCAGTTATTCTTCTTTTCTCTTTTAATGTTACACTGCTTTGGAAATGTCAACGCCTGAGCCGTGTGTGTGTGTGTGTGTGTGTGTGTGTGTGTGTGTGTGTGTACAGTGATGCTGTTTCAGACCTGAAACTTTATATATTTGTGTAATTTCTGCTACAGCATTGAAAGTGATCCTCAGCTTCTAACAAGGTGAAAACCCAGATTATTAAACAAGAAGCATCTTTAAATAAACACGAGTTGGACAAAAGTATTTTTAAATATCAAATGGGAGGAATTAAAGGAAAAAGCATGCTGCTTTGGTCTCTTTCTGTGAGCCTTTATAGACAGAAACAACAAATGAAATCGGATGTCTTCAAGCTTCAGTTGGTGATGCTGAAAGCAGACACATGAAGTTTGTTTTTCTTTTTTTATGAGCAGCAGAAAATCACCGTACAATCATGTGAAATAGTGTGATTGAGCACATGCACACGGTTATTTTCAGAAGGCTTCAGTCCCACATTTTAGTCCCAAACAGGCACAGATGTGGACACTGTTGTCTCAGAGTAGGAGTGACACACCGTTAGAGGTTAAACAAGGCAACAGCGGACCTTCACTGTGGGTAACTTTATTTTCACCCTCCTGTTCGGTACTTCTGCGCCCAAATAACTTTGTGACTGTTTGACAACAGCTGTGACGACACCCTTTACCAGCCCTGACAACATGAACCCAAACTAAGCAGAGGAATAAATATCCCTCATCCTTCTCCCTCTCCGAGAACTGATTTCATCTGCAGTGACAGAGTTGTGGAAGCCATGGGCGGAGGTGTTACAAATGCTCTGTCACCACACTAAACACGGCAGGAAGCGAGCGCTCGACAGCTCTCGGATGCAACTTGGGAAATGGGTGAGGACACGGTGGCCCACCACTGCACGTTTGACTTCAGCCTTTATCTCGCATTTCAACTGCGCCTGCAAACTGCTCCGTGCCTCCACGCTCCGCTGGCCTAGTTTTGATGTTGGCAGGGGAGAATGTGCTGGTGGGGAAGAGCTGGCGAGGAAACCGGAGAGGAGAGGCAAGCACGGGATGCCGAGGGGGGAATTCTTGGTTCTAACAATGAACACACACATACCAGTTCAGTTTGGTTAAACGGGCCTTTGATTGCTCAGAGTGAAACCTTGAAATGACGTCTACAAATAAGATACATCAGCCAGAGCAGAAAACAAACAGCAGCAGTTTTAACAGCGTCAATGGCGCTCCGCTCCACATTCCAGCATCAATTCAGCTCATTTTCATCACATCTGCTTCATTTGTGACGGATTTCCAGACCCGACCTTTGTGCCTGGATTAGACATCAGAGTTGATGTTGATGTTGTCCATCTAACGAATCACCGGCAAGTCTAATGTTGGTGAAAACGCTTTAAATTAGTTCATCTATCCATTTTATGAACCTCTTCCACATCCAGGTTTCATTTAAATTAATTTAATTTCAATTAGTTTGCCCTTTGTGTGTTTGTGTGTGTGATTCCGGACCAAATGCCCTGGAGAAAATCTGTTGGCACTCACACAGACCCACTTTTGCCAAACCTACTAATTTTAACTTCTTATTGGGGATTTGTCAGCCAAGCTACTAAATGATGAAACCTTTTCAGCGTCCATTAACCAAAGAAAACAAAGAGCTGCCATATTGAAATACAATTACATCATCTTCCTTTTGTTCTAGTAGGACGTGGCTACAATTTCTGTTCCTTCCATGTCTAAACAAAGAATGCCAATAAACACACGTTGAACCTTGGTTTTTGTCTCATAGCTGGTGGGAGGTGTCATCAGACAGCGGTTGTTACTCCTCTCTCCTCTCTTAATTAGCCTTGATACAGTCGGGTCAGGAGAAGACCTGGTGGATTTGGAAGACTTGGCTCTCCAGTGAGAGGTGCTGGGTATGTTTCAGCCGACTAATCACAGGTTGCATGTGTTTGAGCAGGAAGAGTTCAGATGAAAGGTGGGAAAGAGCAGGAAGAGAGGAGAGGAAGCCTCGGTCACAGGAAAGCAGCCTCCTGCACCCCTGTGTACAGCTCTGGAACGGGGAAGGCTGCTGTGGAGCAGCATCATCCCACATGTCCATTATTTACCATCACCAAAGTCACATCACAAAAAAGAATGAATTACTGAAAAAAAACAATTGTGGCAATAACTGTGGTTAAAGTGCCTGTTGAATGTTGATAGTGAAGGTTTGTTCTGAAAGCTGAAACCATAAGCAAAGCAGTGAAAATCAGATGGTGCTTTCACCCGAACCTGAATCTCCATCACAGCAGGATCCATCTACCAGGGAGGAGGAAGCGCGTGATCAGAAAGCAGAAAGGCTGGATCTGCTAATTCAGTCTGGAGTGATCCTGACCACACTTCCAACCACACTGCTTAAACCAGCTCCTCCAGCGTTCCCACATGTAAAACCAGTTAAAACCAGGTAGCCTTCGCTCGCACACCCAAACCAGCACTTTAAATCCTCATTCCAGACTTGTATGTTTCATCCCTCCAGCTCTTTCATTGGTTTAATAGTATTGTTTGTTACTCCACAGACTACATTTCCACTGTTTTATAGTCTGTAGTAAACTGAAATCACCGCCATAATGTTGATCTAATTTGCTGTAATGATTTTTTTCCTGTGAGGGATTTAAACTGCTGGCTTTTTTTTTTGCAAACCTCAGACGAGCTTCGATTCATGATACAGGCATGGTGACATATTTAGCTATACCCTAATGGTATAATATTTATGTCAGAGGAGAGCTTGTTTTCTGGACAGTTAACTATCTGTATATTTATAATCGTAGGGCTCGGCCTGTTTTCATTCTTGTGTTAACTCGGACCCCTGCTGAACCCAGATTTGCTCTCAGGCTTTGCACACAAGCCTGGCTGATGGTTGTGGCGGCTGTCAAGTCAAATTGTTTCATTTGGGTATCAAAACATATTTACAGGTACCAGCAATGGCGGTGCTCGCTTTTCCTCAGCCTCTGTCTTCCAGTCTTTAGTTTTATTCTGCCTGAAATGGTGATCTCGGAATCTGGCTGGAATGGGGAACAAAGAATCTTCCAGGATTGTCTTGTGATTACTGGCTGCCTCTTCTGTGAAATGCAGGGCACTAATGTGCACAACATGGGTGATCAGGTATCTTGAGATAAGTGCCAACTGAAACCTTCCGCTCTCCGATGCTGGCAGCAGCAAACAGCAGCAAATGATAAATCAAACTCCCCGTCGCTCGGCTCCGGCGTGAACAAAACTCTGTCTGCGCCTGATTGCCTTCCCTCAGGGTGCATTTCCCCCTTTTTCACATAAGGAAAAAACAAAGACCATTGTCAAAATATCTCCCTGCTAATTTGAAAAGCAAACTAAAGAGCGACGAGGCTGACTCTATGACAGCTGTCAGTGTGACAGGAGGTATTACCTGGTGGGACTGTGATTGTTATGCTGCAGGCAGCCACGCAGTGTCCAAAGGGGATTTGAAAAGACAATGTTTGGGAGGAGGGAGGTGTTTAGTGGCTGTCACTCAAACATATATCACAAGACTTCCAGGCCTTTATGTGAAAGTTCTGTGGTAAATATTCATGGAGTACATAATGGTGTTATAATGGCCCAGAGGAGGGCTAGAAAGGCAAGAGTCACAGACAATTGTAGAACTGTGGTGGAGATCCAGATCAGAGACAGTGTCTGCTGTGACTGGAAGATGACTCCTGAAGATGAGGGTGGCTGGGAAAAATATACCATGCCCATACATCCATCCTTCCATCCTCAGGGGTGCTGGTGCTACCCCACTCCTCACCCAGTGAGAGGCAGGATGACAGCAGGCCAGTACATCACAGGACACACACCATTCATCACACCTACGGGCAATTTGGAGCCCCCAGTCACGATACGACTGTGAAGTGAGTCATACAAGCACATAACCTGACGTGCATGTCTGGGCTGTGGGAGAAACTGGGGCACCTGGAGAAAACCCACCCAGGCACCAGGAGAACGTGCCGACTCTGTATAGAGACACCTGGAATCTAACCCTCGTGCTATGAGGTAACTGAGGTAACCATCCAGACCAGAAAAGTGCAGCTGAAGTGAGTCATACAAGCACATAACATTCAGTCATTACTGCCAATCTTCATGACATTCAAGGTGAAAAACCATTTTTCTGACCAATTGCTCTAAAGACTCAGGAGGGACACTTATGATAGAAGCTGGGACATTAAGCAACCAGATAATGAGTTGCAGCAATTTTTTTATATGCCCATTAAAGCACAGCTATGGATCCAGAGAGGCCAGACAGCAGCCGCACCTGAGAGCAACACGGTGAGAAAACACATTTTTTGTAATAATAATAATAATAATAATAATACATTTTATTTCAAAGCGCCTTTCAAGACACCCAAGGACACTTTACAGTACATCTATGCAGCAGTTAAACAATATACAATTTAAAATCAAAGGTCAGCTACAATTACAATAGCACCATTTACAACAGAAAATAGTCAGTAGGTGCTTTACAGAGATAGAGACCCAGAGCCTGAGCCTCCAGGTAAGCACAGTGGCAAGGAAAACCTCCCTTTTAACAGGAAGAAACCTTGAGCAGGACCCGGCTTACAAGGAGGAACCATCCTGCTGGTAGTCGGCCGGGTAAAGGAGTAGAAGAAGAAGGAGACAGGAGAGAAAATGAAAGAGAGAGAGAGAAAATAGTGCAGTCCATTACAAACATGCATACATACATACATACATAAAATCAACAAGCAGCATTTAATCATAAACATAAACAAAGAAAACAATTAAGGGTGGTGGAGTGAGTAAGCCAGATGAAAAAGGTGTGTTTTGAGTTTTGATTTAAATACGGGGAGAGAGTCGGTGTTTTGAATGTCTGGTGGTAAGGAGTTCCAGAGGTGAGGAGCGCAGCGACTGAAAGCTCTGCCCCCCCATGGTCCTGAGGCGGGCAGGGGGCACAGTGAGGTTGGGGGAGGAGGAGGATCTGAGGGGGCGTGTTGACATGGCAATGTGGAGGAGGTCAGACAGGTAGGGAGGGGCGAGTTTGTGGATGGCTCTGAAGGTGAGTAGAAGGATTTTGTACTGGATCTGGAAAGTGATGGGAAGCCAATGGAGTTGTTGTAGGATGGGCGTGATGTGGTGGGAAGATGGGGTTCTGGTGATGATGCAGGCAGCTGAATTTTGGACCAGTTGCAGTGTCAGGGCCTGGCGCTACTCCTTCCCCATAGGGGGCGCCAACCCTGTTCTGGGACCAGCGGGAGGTCGCGCACCTGCGCTGGATTTGTTTGTTTGTGACTTTTGTGGATTTTGTGGACGTCGTTTAATGGATGTCTCCCTCGCCAGTCTCCTGTGCTGGACCCTGCCGTTGACTCACCCTGGACTCCAGCCTGTGTCCCGGTAACTCGTTGTGACAGGGACAAGTCCAAGCGATGCAGCAGCTCCGGCAGGACCACAAGCGTCAGCCGCAAGACCTGCAGAGGACTGTGGACCAGGAGCGAGAGTTGTGGCAGCGGACACTCCACCAGAAGGAAGAAGAGCTGTCGACCATGAGGAGCCAGATACTCCGCCAGCGGGTGGACTATGAGACCCTGCTGGACGAGAAGCTGCTCCTCAACATGGAAATCAGCTCCTTCAGGAGGAGGCTGCTGGTGGAGGAGCAGAGGCTGCACTCGTCACTGAGCCTGGCTCAGCTGACCCCCTTAGCCGTTCACGTCAGCTGCAACCCCGGGGCAAGAAGCGGAAACAGGAGGCCCAGCTCCAGTCTCCCCAGGTTCCCCAGTCTCCCCAGCGTCAGGTTCTCCAGTCTCCCCAGGTTCAGGTTCCCCATTCTGCCCAGGTTCAGGTTCCCCAGTCTCCCCTGGTTCAGGTTCCCCAGTCCCCCAAGGTTCAGGTTCCCCAGTGTCCCCAGGTTCCCCAGTCTCCCCAGGTCCCGCAATCTCCCCCAGATTCCGGAGGTGCCCCGGGTTCCGGGGTTCCCCCAGATTCCGTAGTTCCCCCAGATCCCGTAGGTGCTCCAGGTTCCCTAGTTCCCCCAGATTCCGTAGTTCCCCCAGATTCCGGAGGTGCCCCAGGTTCCGGGGTTCCCCCAGATTCTGTAGTTCCCCCAGATCCCGTAGGTGCTCCAGGTTCCCTAGTTCCCCCAGATTCCCTAGTTCCCCCAGATTCCGGAGGTGCCCCAAGTTCCGGGGTTCCCTCAGGTTCGGTAGTTCCCCCAGATTCCCTAGTCACCCCAGATTCCCTAGGTGCCCCAAGGACCCCAGGGCCCATGGTTCCCCCGGGGTCTGCAGTCCCCCCGGATTCCGCTGGTCCCCCTGAGTCTGCAGGAGGCGGAGGCCGCAGCTCCGTTGATCCAGGCGCTTCTGCACCAGGAGAACCTGGTAGCAGGTATACGCGTCTCCCCTTCATCTAACCCTCCCCCCCTAGCCCCAAGCAACCCGGCGCTGTATCTCAAGGTGCTCCCTCGGCTCTTCGGGGGGAAGGGGGGGACTCTTCGAGGCCGTTGGAGGCATCAACCCCACGGCAGTGCGGCTGGGGCTCGAGGCATCCTAGGGGGCCCGCCCCACCTTCCATGTCTCCCGGTCCGAGCCGGTGGGGGATTCAGACCTGCCTCCACCGGCCGAGATTTCGGACGTCCGCCGGAGGGGCCTAGGAAGGCAGCGCCCAATGGACGGGGGAGGATGTGGTCCTGAGGAACGGTTGTGGGCTCCGCAGCGCCACGTCCGGGACAGAGACGACCTCCGGGCTTTCCCCCGCGGCTCCCCTCGTCAAGCCTGTTTGGGCGCCAAGAGGCGCCTGTTGAGGGGGGAGGGTACTGTCAGGGCCTGGCGCTCCTCCTTCCCCATAGGGGGCGCCAACCCTGTTCTGGGACCAGTGTGAAATTACCCTCATAAGGCCCGTCCCCGACAGCAGACGCCGTCGGGTCGTTTTGTTTGTTTGTGACTTTTGTGGATTTTGTGGACGTCGTTTAATGGATGTCTCCCTCGCCTGTCTCCTGTGCTGGACCCTGCCGTTGACTCACCCTGGACTCTCCTTCCAGCCTGTGTCCCGGTAACTCGTTGTGTCCAGACTCCCTGCTTGTCCGTTCCCCGGACATCCTGGTTCGCGGGGAGGTATAGTTTGTTGTTCCCTGACTTTTCCCCCTCGCGGGTGTTTTGTGTTGGCCCGAGAGCCCTTATCCCCTCCTACTGAGGAGTATTTTGTGTTTAGTGCTTAAAATAAACCTTTTGTTCTCCCCCGTTACCCTGTGCCTGCGTCTGGGTCCACCCTCCGTCCCCGGTGAATGTGACATGTAGCTTGTGTAGAGATTTTTGAGGGAGACCGAAGGGAGGGAGTTACAGTAATCTAAACGTGAGGTGATGAGACTATGGACGAGGATGGAGGTGGTGTTGGGGGAGAGGGAGGGACGGAGTCCATTTATTTGTCGGAGATGGAAGTAGGCGGCCCGAGTGGTATGGCTGATGTGGGATTTAAATGAGAGAGTGCTGTCAAGGATGACACCCAGACTCTTAACTTGAGGGGAGGGGAAGACCGAAGAGGTGTCAATGGGAATGGAGAAACTGGCAACTTTTGAGAGTGATGCTTTCGTCCCAATGAGGAGCACTTCAGTTTTATCACTGTTTAATTTAAGGAAGTTGGACAAGAACCAGGCTTTGATTTCAGCTAAGCAGGTGGGGAGGGAGGAGGGTGGGAGTGAGGAGTTAGGCGAGGTTGAAAGGTACAGTTGAGTGTCGTCTGCGTAACAGTGACATTGGATGTTGAATTTGCGGAAGATGGCGCCAAGGGGAAGAAGATAGATGATGAAGAGCAAGGGTCCAAGGACTGAGCCCTGTGGCACGCCTGAAGTGACTGGGGAGAGGTTGGACTTGAATTATTTGAGCTGGATGAACTGTGTGCGACCTGAGAGGTACGAATGGAACCACTGAAGGGGGGTCTTGGCAAGGCCGATGGAGGAGAGTCTATGGAGTAGGATGGGGTGGGAGATGGTGTCGAATGCAGCAGTAAGGTCGAGGAGGATAAGGATGGAAAGAGAACCAGAGTCAGCGAAGGCGAAGTGAGAAGGTCGTTGGTTATTTTCATGAGAGCAGTGTCAGTGCTGTGGCAGGGGCAAAAATCAGATTGGAAGGGGTCATAGAGGGAGTTATGTGCTAGGAGGGTGTGTAGTTGAGAGACGATTACTTTTTCAAGGATTTTGGAAATGAAGGGTAGATTAGAAATGGGACAGAGATTGTTGTAATTATTGGGGTCTGAGCCTGGTTTTTTCAGGATTGGGATGATGGCTGCCGTTTTGAGGGATGAGGGAACAGTTCCAGTAGAAAGTGACGATTGAATGACGGCAGAAATGAGGGGGAGCACAGCAGGGAGGCAGGATTTGACCAGATTGGTGGGTAGGGGATCCAGCTGACATGTTGAGGGTTTGGTTTTCCGTATAATAGCATTGATGTCAGAAATTTTTGGGAGAAGAAAACTAGAGAATTGATGATGGTGAGGCAGATTAGTTGGTGGGCTGGGAGGAGCTCCGGGTTGGAGAGTGGGAAGTGAGCCTGTGTCTATGTGATGCTGAATGTTTAGGATTTTGTCCTTGAAGAACTGCATTAGGGAGTTGCAGGTGTCAGTTGAATACAGGTGTGGAGGTAGGTGGTCAGGTGGCTGGATAGTTTTGTTGAGAAGTGTGAAAAGAGATCTGGTGTTTCCTTTGTTGGAGGAGATCTGGGCAGAGTAGTGTTTTGTCTTGGCTTGGTGAATTGTGTCCTTGTATTGGTGAATGTGGGCAATGTACATTTCCTTGTGGATCAGGAGTCCAGTTTTCTTGTAAAGTCTCTCCAATTGACGGTCCATATGACAGATGGTTTTCATGGAGCGGAGATGAAGGGTAAACCAGGGGGCAGTTGTGGAGAACGAAACAGAGCGTGTTTTGGCTGGGGCGAGGGAGTTGAGGATGTTCTTTAAACTGGTATTGTAGTGGGATATGATTTCGTCGGTGGAAGTGAAAGAGTCTGGGATGATAATATCGGTAATGTGGGAGCTAAGTGTGTCAATGTTGATGTTTTTCAAGTTGCGGAATGAGATAAGGCGTGGTGACATAACTCTGGAGTGGCGGAGTGCAGTGCTAAAAGAGATGAGGAAATAGTCGCTGACATGGAGATCATCAGCAGTGCAGTAGAGGGGGGTGAGACCAGAGCAGCAGAGAAGGTCCAGAGTGTGTCCTTTGGTGTGCGTTGGGAAGTTGATGAAATTATGCAGTCCAAAGCTCTCCAGGCATAATAAAAAGTCTCTGGTGAGAGGCAGATTGGTGTTGTCCATGTGGATATTGAAGTCCCCTAGTATTATTATGTTAGGAGATAGTGTACATAGATGGGTGAGCAAGATGCCAAAGTCATTTAGGAAGTTGCTGTGGGGCTTGGGGGGGCGGTAAATAGTGGCAATGACGGTGGGAGTGGGTCCAGGGAGTGTAAGTGCCAGATGTTCAAATGAGGATGATGGAAGCAAAGACAGCGGAAGGACCTTCCACTTCTGGTGGTGAATCACTGCGATACCACCACCACGGCCGTGGGAGCGGGGGTGGGAAAGGTATGTATAGTCCGGTGGGGTGGAGTTGTTGAGTGATGAGAAGACATTTGGTTGTTGCCAGGTTTCCGTGATACAAAGAAAGTCAAACATGCGGTCAGTCAGGAGATCGTGGATGAGGTGTTTCTTATTCGTGAGTGAGCGGATGTTAAGAAGTCTGAAGCTGACAGAAGTGTCCTCAAGTTTGGTGAGAGTTGGAGCCTTGGAGTCCGGGAGGTGTTTCTACCAGAGCGGTGTCTGTTGGTTATAAAGACGGGAATACGGACAGTTGGTGGTTGCCCCTGTGGTTTCTTGTGGGAGGAGAGCTAATCTTGGAAAGACCAATGGCTGAGGGAGACAGTTGGATGATCTGCCAGCAGGGGGAGCTCTGGGGAGGGATCGTTGACAGTGGGTGGATCGTGGAGAGAGAGGGGTTTGAGCGAGATGGGGAGGTAGGTAGTCAGGCATATGGGGAGGAATGGACTTCACCCTGGTTGTTGGATCCATTTATACCTAATGCATAAAATGCAGGTCTTGATTTTTCCCAGCAGGAAGGTGACAGGAAGGTGTTTACATCAGATTTGATCCAGAAACCAGACTGGAAGACCAGCAACTGGAAGACATTCAGGCTCTTACCCAGGAAGCTTCTTCAGTCCTGAAGATGAGAACCTACCAAGACATCTCTGGCTTTGTGACATCTGATGATGAGTGAAGGGGTGTCCCTTCCTTACAGTCATTAATTCATTAAATCAAAGAAGACAAAGCAAGACCTCACTTGAAGCAGGTGTAGAGAACTGTTCCATGATAACCCACTAACACCGGCGTGATGATGGAGCATACGCATAACAAAGGAAATGTAATTAAACACAATTCTTGATTTTCACATAAATGACACTCATATGGTGTTAGAAATTCTTAGTTGTACTTTAAAACCTTTTGTTATAACAATCTAAAAGGTAATAATTGCTACAACGGCAAACTCACTGCAAACGCATGAATGATTAGACGGTTGCAGAACACCAGAACCATGGCAACTATCGCTAATGACGGCAGCATGTTGACTGTTGTTTGTGGCTTGTCTCGTTCCCTTTGCCACCCCTCACGAGGGACAGTGGAGGACAAAGGGCTGAACAGGAAAACTGGGACTCAGCCTGTATTTCTGTTAGATTGAAAATAAATAATTTATGATTTAAGAATTCAGTTTAAAATAATAATATTGCATATAGTATTACCATAAAACCATTGAAAGGACAGTGTGGGTAAGTTGTTTAAAAAGGCTTGATCACCAGTACATGAAAAGAGAAACATCTTTATCCTGGATTTAGACAGATTTACATTTGAGGCTGATTTCTGATCCTTTGGCAATTTGTTCCATTTCTGTGCAGCATGAATGTTAAATGCTGCTTCACCATGTTTAGTCTGACTCTCTGGATCCCAGAGCTCTACAAGTTTTATGTTCTATCATTATGTCATTAATGTATTGAGGACCTAGACATTTTGTAGAATAACTTTAAATCTATTCTATATCTGACTAGGAGCAATGAAAGGACTTTAGGACCGGAGTAATGTTATTCTTTCTTACTCTTTCTTAAGGTCAGATCTGAGCCTACCAGCAGGTTTCAGTCTTGCTTGTTTGATTTTAGGGACAATGACTCAAGATAATCTTTACATGCAGAGACAATAACTTAGACCTTGTCCTGATTTAGTTGCTGATTTAGTTCTTTTGGTTCTTCCAATTCTTAACTTTCTCTTAACAGTGACAGAGACTTTACTGGATTCAGGTTGTCTGGGGAAAGTGCTAGATACATTTGGGTGTCATCTGCGTAACTGTGATAACCAACATTAGCGTCCTGCAGCCGTAGGCCCAAAGGCAGTATTGACAACATGAACAAAAGAGGCTCAAGGTCCGACCCCTGTGGGGCGCCACAAATGGTCTCCATTCAGTCAGATTCACAACCTCCTCACAAAATAACTCTGCTCCTTTGAGTAAGACCCGGACCATTCCGAGACCATTCTACAGAAGTTGCCCACGTTTCAACTGTTTAACAGTTTGTTCTGGTCCACAACATCAGACAGCGCTTAGAGCCAATAAAACCAGAAGTGACACCTTGCCTGTGTGACTGTTCACCCTTATGTCATTTAACGCACTAACAGAGCTGTTTCTGTGCTGCGTTTAGGTCCAAAGCCTTATTGACATTTAGCAAAGATTCTGTTTTAATTAATTACTTAATTAATTGCTGAGGTGATTAAAAACCACTTTCTCAATAATCTTGGCTACAGAAGGAAGACTTTAAATAGAAGCATCCGATGACCTTTTGTAAGAGTGGCCTAATTGATGAACTTTTCCTTTTTCATCCAAGGTCCTAAATGTAGACAACATGGTAGAGTTATTTCCTGGCAGTTCCTGGGATTGATTAATTTTATTGTTTAGTTGGACTCAATATTTTGTCTCATTGATTTTTTTTTCATTGAAAAAAACAAGCAAATTTATTACATTTTCCTGTGGAAAGCATCTCTAGGGCAATCTGTTAGTGAGATTTTCGACCACAGCAAAAAGAGTTTGAAAGTTTGATTTCCGGAAAATATTGTTGCCTCGGTTAACTCCTCATTAAAGTTAGAAAGGCTCTAACTTTACTCAGTGCGAGTTTCCTCGCATCTCTATCAGTTTCATCGTGTAAGGGAATGTTAAATACCCCGTGTTAAAAAAAAAAAAAGTCATATTCAGCGTGCACAACAGAAAGCAGGTCAGCAATCTCATCCATGAAAGCCCCCGCAGCATCCTGGAGGTCTATTTGGATCATCTTTAAGCAAAAACCATGGGGATGATGCGGTGTCCCACAGGGCCAGGTACTTGGCTCTGTTTAGTATCTGATGGCATCCATGGGAGCGCAGGTCACAGGACCGTAATACCGGTTTATTAAAGCATACCTGTAGATTTATAATGTGATTACAGGCAGTGTAACAAGGACAAGCACTGGTGCAGCAGAAACCTGTAAGCACACTGAGCCATATGCCAGCCTCCACCTACACTTCCCAGCAGGCACTGCCTTCTATTAGACCTGGTTGCCGTGTTGTGCCAACATTTTACTGGCCAAAATCTGCAAGGGACACATCCAGTCAGCACAACAGTCTAACACCTTCGCTTCAGGAGGCAGGCTTGATTTATTCCACCATCCTGTGATCTGCAATAATAAATCACATTAGCAGCATCTTGTACATAATCGTTGTGGGTGTATAAATGTATAAAGGACTTCAGATTAAAGCGTTTATATAATCAAAGCAATTACAGCAGCCCATTATATGCTAATATTCCTAATCACCATACAGTTTCACCTCAATGTGATTCATTTCTATTTTTCTTGTCTTTCATGCGCTATTCCATAGATAATCCATTTTAACCTATGTTCTATAAATATGTTGTTCATAATCAATAAAGAGCAGTGTGAGATTCAGAAAGAGCAGAGCTACAGTTTGCAACAATGACTATTCAGAGGTGAAATCCAGAAGGCTGGTGCAGCGAGCGGCTTACCCTCTGTTTTTATCTCTTGGCAGAGCTAATCTGAGTTGCTCGGTGCCACATGGCACCCGGATACACAGCGAGACAGTCACAAATACACCAGTACGCACAAAGAAGCGCGCTGGTTCTTATGATCTGTTTCCCAGAAGCACTTCCAAAGGTTCAAAGGCAGCACTGAACCGGCTCCAGCCAAGTTTTAAGCTGTAATATCATTGACACCACGGCAAAAGATAGAAATACACTTGTTTTCCTTCAATTTTGCCATCTGACTGTTGCCTCGTTGGACGTCAAACATACGTCAATGTGAACAAAAATATTTTATTAAGATTTGTCGACAACAATTATCAATCCATGATTATTGCACTTTGAATTATAAATTGATTTAATTTAGAAATCAACTACTAACAATTTTCTTTATGTAATTTGATTAATGTCTGACATCGCAGTGCCTCAAAGTCGTGCATTTATTTAATTGGTTGGTTACTGACTGGCAGTGTTCTTCTGTGGTGGGCTTCAGGCCCACGTGCAGCAGCATGTTTATGGTTCAAAACAGCGGCTCACACTTATCAGCATCATCGTTCGAGCATGGCGCTCATTATTACGCATGCTTTGATAATGATCAGCCTTTTGTCTTGGGAAAGAAAGAATGCACTAGTGTCAGTAACTAGATTAAAGATGTAAACATTCCATCAAGTTTCCCCAGGGCCCTCTGAAGACCGTCTTGGTTTGAAAAGTCCAATTAATTACAGGATTCTCTTATAGCAGTAGAATAGGCTTTAGCTAATGTTATGAAACATAAAGATCAGGACATCTTGGCCTGATTTGGGTAAAGAACCAGGCTAGTTTGTGTCCTGCTGTCACCACAGCCAAAACAGTCATCTTAGATATCCCTCAATTAAACTACAAATGTTCTATGAGTCGTGTCTCTTTCTTTTACCCTTTTTCTCAAAATGCCACAGTTTTAGTGATCACAAGTGCAAAAACCATCAGCGACAGATTCAAGGGAAGACTCAGATCAAACACCAACGCTCGGCGCTGCGACGGCTGCAGCTCGGCATAATGCCCTCCGGTTTGCAGCAGGGCAACAGTTCGACGGCACGCTGCAGCTCTTTCAAAGGGAGCCTTCACTGTGACAACAACGTGCATCCCACAGTGACAGTGAAGGGCTGCCACCTCTAACTCAATAATTTCAATAGAAGCTTGTGATGTGCAGACAGAGGGGGCCTAAAATGCATCTCAGTCCTTTGGAGTGAACAGATTACCCACTGAACCCTTCATATGACGCTTCTCTGGCTGGGACCTGATGGGAGAGGTTTCCAACACACTTTTCAGACAGCCAGGCTGGGTGAAAAGGAACTGAAACTAGTTTAGCAGCCAGAGGAAATGAAATGACTTGCTAATTAGAGGGCCAATGGACTGAGGCTGACAGTAGTGCTGGAGTGGATGGGCTGGGAGATGAGGAGATTGAAATGCCAAGTGTGTGAATCCCTGTAGCCTCGGGCCAACCTCCTACAGACACTGCAGCTCTACAACCAATTTACCAATTCCTTTATCTGTCCTGACTCCAGTTAATAAAATGCGAACATCTCAATATCCATCATGGTTTCTCAGTAACTACGTCCCCTCCAGTTAAATTCAGCCTCTCTGTTCTTTTTCTCCATGATGGGGAAGCAGCACCTTGGCTTAATCAGGAAGATTGCTTATTAAGGAAAAGCTTTCAGGGACTTTCTGGAATGGGGAGTGGATGGTCTCGCCTGGACAATAACTGCAGATTTATGTCAAAATTAGTTGTAAATAGCTCTACTGGTTATCCCCAACCCTTAATTAAGCAGGCATATTTTGCGGGCCTTTGTTTTGAGTGCTGACTGCTGGGTTCCTCTGCTGGGGAGGGCATCCAAAGCAACCCAGCACGCCTGCACGAGGAGCCATTTGAGTGCTCTCTGAATTGTAAACTCAATTTATATTCTCTTAATATCTAAATGTATCAGTTACATGTGCAGATTTCCAGGGGAGGCATCATATTTTATTTAATATTTTATTATTGAGCCGTTATCTGACAGTGTAGAAATGTCAAATCACTTCTGGGTGTTGAATATCATTTGAAGACTGCAGAGTTGCTACTTTAAAGAGCTGCTGTCACGTCCTTGACTTCTGTGTTTGCAGGTAAACAGACCTGATGCTCTACCGAAACTGCCGTGGTGCTGAGATCAGATCAAAAACAACAAAACACACCATTGACGAGGTTGAAAGAAAAAAATAAAAACAAGGTGCTACTCAGCCTTCAGATTCAGCCTTCGATTTCCATCACTGATCGCATTGCCATCGATTGAGAGTTTGCCCTGCAGTTGGTGTTGGCCTGACACAACAGCTCTTTTGGTTTGAGAGCTGTCAATCACAGTAAAAGGAGTCAATTTCAAAGGCTGCCAGAGTGAAGTGTGCAGCTTCATATTTCATACCAGAGGACGACTGGCCCTGAAGGCTACAGAGGCGGAGCACTCAGACGCAGCACCCAGCGTCACCGCTGGATTTCCTTTAGATGAATGATAACAGATAAACCTTACATCCAACATCCAGCCTCATCGACACAACAGAGCTCACAACATGTCATCTCACTTTCCACTTGTCCAGGTTGGTCAAGTATAACCAAACACACTCCCATCCAAACCCTCGAAAGTGTCCTCAACATTCATTATCAAGCCGTGGCCGTTGCTGGGCCGAGCTTGCTGAGCTGTCGGGGAACACCGACGCCGCTCTGACAGGTCAGACGTGAAGTCCAGCCAACACCTGAGGAACACCTTCTTACCTGACAGCTGGGGCTGAGAGCAGCTGTGAAAACTCACCTCGGTCTCTCACCTGTGCAGATTTTCAACTCTTCTTAATGATGCAGATTATTTTCAACACGTCTGAGATACAGAAAACAGCCGTTCTCAACACTTCAGCTTTAAGCTGCCAGCTGACATGGATATGTCACACCAAACTGATCCCCAGACAGGCGGCCTACATCTGACTGAAACCCACAGTGTGAATTTTTAGTGTTACCCTGAGACGGATGATTAAAATGCAGCTGGATTTTAGCAGTCAGTGACGTTACTGTAAAGAAGAATGTGAATCCAACCAAGCAGATTTTGCCAGAATGGCGTCTTTTTATTCTTGCTCGTCTTTGTCACGAGGCACAGTGAGAGGCGCGTGCACAGACGGCAGAGGTGCATCCGAAAATAGTGAAGTCTCCTCTAAAGCGTGCGGTGGATGCAGACGGAGGCACAACAGACGCAGAGCGGCCTGTTTATTCTGCCGAGGGGGGCGGGAGGGGGAGGGGGTCTGGCTGTGGGGACATCTGACCTCCCACCATGGGTTAAAATGAGAGATGGGATCACTGGGAGTTCTCAGCCAACTGCAGCTCTGCACCATATCAAATGCACATCTGCACGCCACATCTGCTGTGGCACGTGCGTGTAGGAAGGAACAAGCCTCAGGATCCTGTCAATATGAAGAGCAAAGGAGTCCATATTTTTAGATCTGATCAGGTCTGAATACACGTGATGGTGGTGTTTGACTGTGTGTGATGGAAATGACGCCGTCGTGGGAGAGGAGCAGCTCCATGGACGGAGCGGTGGAGCTGCAGCTACAGGTGACCCAGTCAAGGGAGGGCTTTATTCACCTGCTCCCTTTGTCGCTGGAGGAGCCTCTAATGCCGTCTGTTTTCTTAATTTGGTTGGGTGGATGTCACACCAGTGGCTGAGTGTTGGGACCAGTTCAGAGGCGCCACACGTGGATCCAGACACTTGACTGCTGCGTCTCCGCGGATCTTTGAGACTTGGATGAACTTCTGTGGCGCTCCAACCCGGAGTTTTAGCAAGAATGATGAACTGTGAAATACAAGAAAAGCTCCAATTACAGTGCGAGGGATTTAAAGCCCATGGAGCACTAAAAGGGAAAATGGAGTAAAAATGTCGGTCAAATACAAAAGAGAGAAAAATCGCGATGTCGCCGGAGTCAGACGTGACGGCCGCCGTGCTCGCTTCATCTGATTGCAGCCCCTCGTATCCAGTGAGCACAGCCAGCATTTCACAACTAGACAATGTGATATTTCTGGGTGACTTGTAGTCAATATTGAGACCCTTTAAGATATTCAGAGGCTAAATCTGAGCTATGAGAGATTATTTTTACTCTGACATATACTCAATACTAATTTCCGGGGAATTAATCGTGCCAGGATCTGGAAACCAAAGTTGAATAAGAGTAAATTATATGATTTTGCTTCCCAGTATGAAACATTAGCTCCTTCTCTGGATCAAATTTATTCTCAAGAAATTCTGCAAGAAAAATATATTTCAAATGGCACTTTAAGAAGATTCGTCTAAATATGATCGGAAAATAGGTTCTTCGGCAAACTTTCCTCTTCATGCTTTTTGGCAAAGGAGGAACTGTTTCTCTCCAAACTTTCAAAAAAACAAACAAACAAACAAACAAAAGTTGGTGGGAACGCTGGAGTCGAGGCAGCCGCTGCTCTTCTGTGGTGGCAGAGTAAACGCTGAGACAACAGTGAGCCCTTGAAGCAGCCCGGATAGACGAGCTGCACTGTCGCGCAGCAGCATCACAGAGCAAAGCCTGCTGCTGCACCAACTTTCTGCTTTTCTAAACTTTCCTCCCTTGCTGTAAACACATCCTTCTCTGCGCACAACAACAGCCTACTTTCCCCAATTCAAACTCAACCAACAGAAGCCAATAGAGCGCCAGCAGTCACAGGACGGACAGCGTCACCCAAGTGGGACACTGATGCATCCAAACGCCAACCTCGGGTGTGCCAGTGTCTGATGAAAGAACCTGCAAATGTGGCAGCTGCTTCCCTCACTCCGACGGTGGAACATGAAAGGTTAGGAACCGGACGTGTGGGACGATCTGCCAACACTTGTTTAATGGAGGTTTGGCCTGGACCGGCCCGCCACAGCCTGACGCCTGGAGCAGAAGGAGGCGTCGCAGGGTATGAAAAAATGATAAGAGTTCAGACGGTGTTCGACACTCATGCAAACTTTGTGGTCCGGGATGGGTCAGAGAGAATAGCAGCAGATCCTCCGATGGAGAGCATAACCTTCACGTTTACTGGAAAGAACCCGTCAGACGGTTTTGTGCTGCGTGAGACAATATTCGGGCTTCCTCCTAGCGCTGGTCTGGGCTCAGCAGAAGGTTGGACCGTGAGATTAGGCTGGATTAGCTGCGGGTATGATCATCAAGTGTGGGGCGCTACACTCTTCCTGTCCTCGTTGGTGCACCCGAGTCTGACTGAACTGCGTCTGCGCAGTCAAGTAGATGAAATGCTCGATTAGAAAGCCAAAGTCCTGATGTTCATGAATAAAGGAACCAACCATGATATTATTTGTTCCTCAAATCAAGCAAATGCAAACACTGCATGAGGAAAAGTCAAATTTGAAATTTAAAGTAAAAATTCACACAACAAAACCAAAAATAGGGTAGGAGAAAGAAAAATTAAATGAAACATTGATTATGTGTCCGTTATTTACTTTTATTGTTTTTGCATTGATTGAAAAACCGTAAAAGCAACGAGCCTCAGTTTTTATGGTGTATGACAGCAACAGAGGGCACTGGTCTCTGCACGGTTCATAACCATTAAGCATACTGGTGAGAGTCCAAGTCACTGGTCAGCGGGTCACAACTCACTCGTCTGGGTTCAGAACCCCTGAGGTGAGTTCTGCTTTCAGGGTTCAGCGAAGCCACATTTTAGCACCACACGACACTTCGTCCGAAATCGGTTTATTTAATAACAGACTTGATTTTATAGCGTCTGTGTTGATGGTGTTTCCCTCCCCAGAGGAGAATGACCTGGATGTAATTATTTCCTGGGTGCGAGACACAGATTTCCCCCTGGGCTGAGCTTATTAAAAATGCACAAACACTGATAATAAGAGATATGATAAATGGAATTAAAGCCATGAAAGCATCCCAGTCCTTCCCACAACATTTCAGATATTCAGAACATCTCACACACGTTGGTCGATGGTCTGTTTCTTTGGCAGAAATCCTCCGTGACGCCTGAACCCGTCAGTGATGCAGCTATAGCTGGGAGCCGTTCTCCCGGGGCTGTGCACCACACTGCCTTCAGGACGTCTGCGACACGTGTCCGCAGCCTAAACGCAGCTCGATTCCCCGTTTTCAGTGAAACACAGTTGGCCCAGTTGGGCTGCCATTAGCGCTCACTCTGCACAGCTGCTTCAGAAGCTCAACAGAAAATGATTAAGAAATGATTGTGAGACACCTTCTCCCATCCTGGAACAACTATAACAACCCCTTATTGGGACTGAAATGTGGAAAAGCCACATGCTGCACTGGCTTTTTAATAATCCCCTTTTGTTTCCTCATTTAGATTTGATTGGCTGTGAAATGCAGCAGCCAGCCGGGACTCAGGTTTCAGCGGCCATCAGCATTTCCTGGTTGTAAACTGATGGCACAAATTGAGTACGTGGGGATGCATGAGGACACACACACACACACACACACACACACACACACACACACACACACACACACACACACACACACACACACACACACACACACACACACACACACACACACACACACACACACACACACACACACACTGAATACATGGTTTAAATTATGGAGCTTAAAAGGGGGTTCTTCTATGTTTAATGTGCAGCAGAGAGGAGCAAGCACATGCGCGGTGGCGCCGGTTGGTGGGTTTAGTGAGGAAGGAACTGAGCGGATATGAATCTAATCTCTTCTAAGATAGTTTGTGAGATGTGTCTTCGCCTCCTAAACTTCTGTGCTAATGCCGGTTTTCCTTTCCCCTCTGCGTCCTGCTCCTGCGACCTGTCCAGGCTGCTGAAAGAGACGCCGCTATTTCTTACGGCGGCAGGTTTCTCGGCGCGAGTTTAGCGAATGCCAGCTCGTTGCCGTGGAAAAGGTCATCGGGCTAGAAGGAGAATAAAGAGGCGCTGCCAAGGACAGGGCTGTGTGAATGTGCAGCCGCGTGTGCGTGTGCATGTGTGTGTCTCTGTATGATGTAGGGGCGCAACCTGAGATAACCACGCTCACATAAGCGCTGCGCCCGGAGCGTCTCCCTCCTCTTTGTGGTATCTGTTACCTTTAGCACTCAGAAACAGAGACACGGCTCTAAAGCGCCCCGCCTGTGCCAGGGCAAAATCAATTACCGGAGAGATGAAATCCTCTGATAAAGTGACCTAATGATAATTGCTGTGAATCTGCAACGATCTGACCAGGGCTGCACACCGCCACGGGCGCGGCGAGGAGAGTATCGACGAGCGCGCGAGCCCGCCCATCAACGATAATTGTTGGGGTGGTTATTTGCAGCTGCGCGCCGCCCGAGGTACACACACACGACTGGCAGGGTCAGGTTTCACCGGCGCCGGCGTGACCTCTGAGGGGCGGACCGCCGCCTGTTTAAGGAAGCGCTCGCACCTGCAGACGCGAGGGCGGCTCCCCCTAACTGAGCCCCGGCGAGAGCGGTGACGGTGACGAGCGGCGAGGCAGAGCGAGGCATCGACAGTCGGCGCACAGCTGACGCGCGCGTCAGGCTCAAATGTGGATCAATGTGAGGTCACGGGGTCGTCGGCAGGGAAATCAGGCTGAGCTGCCGTCCTGACAGCGGCCTCCCAGATCAGCCTTCTTCACCCACCCGCCGGCCCTCGCCCCCTCCTCCCCCCTCCTCCCCCCTGCCTTCAACCAACCTTGGCCAATCACGGGAGTCAGCATTTCTGAAAGGCGCCTGAGAGATGTCGGGCTGAATAATGTGTCCTATGAATAAAACACATTAGCTACAAAACATGTTGAATTATTCACATTTCAGAGCCTCTATCCCACCCCACACAGGAGGTATTAGTTCCTCTGTCCTCTGTATGCTTTGCACACAGTCCTCAGAGTTAGCGTCTCCCCCGCGTTGGCTCCGTCGCGCTCCTCTCTTGATCACTGGTTCACTGTCTTTGTCATCTGTATTTTGTTAATCCCTCTCTGTTCCTCTGTGGCGTCTCTCAGCTGACTTACTGCTGATGGCACTCTGTCTATTTATACCCCACAACTTACAACTTTTCCTGGAAGATCTCGCTATTTATCAAAAGAGCTCTTGGAGCATTTGCGGGGTGCATTTGTTCAGAGAGAATCTTTGATGACTTGAAAATGCACAACGGCCCAAAATGGATTCATCATTTAGCGTTAATCTGAGGCAACCAGCTGCGACTTTCAAAGTGAAAAGGACATGGAATAAGCAGTTGGGCGGGTTGCTAATTAAATACTTGACCTAATATGCGTGTGATTTTATTTCCAGTCACACCAGGAAGGAGTGATTGTCATGATTACAGCGTCGTCTGCAGGAGGGGCTCCTCTCAAACTTTCACCCAGCGATTTCCAAAGCCTCCCAACCCCCAGCAACACTTTTGAAAGTGAGCAACAGTCAGAATCCTTCAGGATGATCCAGGAGTGTCAGCGAGGCCTTCAAGACCTCTCAAGTTGTGTTTGCCTCTTGCTTAGACGGTACAGAGCGTCTGCTGCACTAACTCACTGAAGAGACGTTTCAGACGTCTTGGGCGAAGCACCGACGGAGCAGGAGATGTGAAGCTGGACCCGAATGGACAATCTACTCAAGTCAACAGATTGTCTATTTTTTCTTGCAACTACGCATTAAATGTGCCTGCAAGAACTCTGTGGTTGGTCAGAGGTGCCGAGGCGGCTGAACAGAGCAGATGGCCTCATGGTGGGACTCCATCCAACCTCAAAGGTTCAGCGTGTAAGTTTTAATCATATAAAATATAGTCACATTTCTGTGGAAGGCAGCAGCAACTAGACTCAAACAGTGGCTGTTTTCACAGGTTTTTGCTGATGTATTATAAAAACTAAGCTTTAAACACATGGTAAATGCACAGATTTCTATATAATTGTCATAAACCAAAACTTTGCACCAAAGTCAGAGGTTCAAGGTCATTCGGTCCGTTTGGATAAATAGTGCTGCTGAACACCAAATCACATAAATGAGCGTAAAAGGAGCCCTGGATGGAATATTTGTGCCAAAATAATGAGCACATTTTCCAGAGCTCCTTAAAACCAGTATGAGGTGCAGCACACCAGTTTGAGCTCAGGACTTAATTGGACTGAAGTGATGGCAGTTTGGCCGCGTGAAGCCAAATATCTGAGTGGAACCACAGTTGGCGAGTTATTAATTAGATCATTTTAGCTTAATAATGGGAGCAGGCAGGCCCGGAGGAGCCCTACTGCAGTTTGATTTGCAGCCAGAGCGTCTGACCTGGACCTCCAACACGAGAACAACTGAAACACAGACATCAGCGCTGCAATCAGCCTGGACCCCAAAACGTCCTCCTCCACGGAACTCCAGAAGTCCGTATTGATTAAACTGGAATGTTGTGAATGTTGGGGTCACGGGGGGGTGTGTGCGTGTGTGTGCACGTTGAACTAAAGCGTGTGTGATTGGGGGATGGGCGTGTGTGTTCCCTGCACGCTTGTACTCACCAGGGCGCAGTACGTCTCTGGAGGGTCTCCGCAGGTGATGTTCGGGGGGTCCAGGGTGACCTTCAGGTACTGGGTCATGTCTGCTGCCTCTGGCTGACAGGCCATGTAGTCCCAGGTGAGGCCCTCGTCAGAGTAGAGCTGCGACTTGCACACGTCGTAGTGGCCCCACGCCGCCGGGTAGTGCTGCATGGCTGCCTGGCAGACGCCGGCCCACAGCGCCTGCAGCAGCAGCACCAGATGCACACGCATGACTGCTCCGCTCCCCGCTCCTTCTCCAGGAGACGCGCGAATAAAAGATCTCTCTTCCACTTCCACTTGATGCGTCCGACTCAGCTGGAGGGAGGAAACATGCCAGATGAGACGGACGCTTTTTTCTCTTTTTTTACTCTTTCTGAGCAGTTGGTGAGCAGCAGCGAGGACGGCTCTGGCCCATGGAGAAGACCACAGGAGAGGATCGAGGGAGGGAGGGAGGAGGAGGAGGAGGAAGGGGGAGGCGATGAGAAGACGCGCTGATAGGGCGGTGAGTGACAGGTCTCAGCTCGCCTGACTGTCAATCATGGCGCTCTTCCTGTGTGGCGATCTGGCACTGCAACAGAGAGAAAGCAGGGGTGAGTGTAGGAGCTGCTGAGGGGAGGTGGGGAGCTTCAGCTGGAGCTCCACACCATCGGGCCCAAGGCGCGGAGCTCCAGCTGGACGGCTGTGTGAGGCCTGCTGACATCACCACACTCAGGAGGAGGCTGGCCCCTCCCCCTGTGTCATACCCACAAGCCGTCTGTCTGTCTGTCTCTCTGTCTGTCTGTCTGTCTGTCCAGCGTGAGATGAAAGGCCAATGTTTTCGCTGCTTTTAGATAAATAACTGATTCTTCCCTCTGTTCGACTTGGCGATCGATTATTTTCTTCATTTCTGATATTTTTAGTCCACCATCTTGGTGTGCGAAGAGAGGAGGTCCACTCACCCTGAACTCTCAATGCTGGAATATCTTGTAAACACTGCTCTGAAAGTTGTTATGAACTGTGCCTTCATTTATTGATTAAAGCAAATGTCTTATTCAGTGAAGTCTTATTCAGTGAAGTCCTTCTTCCTTTTCACTTATTAGCCAATACGTGCGTATTCACAAGACAGATCTTTATATCTTTTATTTCAAAATTGACCTTTAACGGTCTTTTAAATTCAACCGGTGAAAGCCGGCGTGCACCTTGAGGTCTCTGCAGCTGGAAACACAGCAGGAATCTAGTTACCTGCAGCAGAGAGCTGAAGTATGCGAAGGCTTTCAGACGTATCCGGGCGGCAGCTTAAGCCAGGGTCGGATAAAAGGAGGCACAGAGCAGCACTGTGTGTATCGCAGCTCTAAAAAAGAGTTTTGACAGGAAACCAACACAGATAAGGTGACTTTGAGTCTTTGAACTGTATGTAAACTACTGCGATCTGCAGGAAGAAAAAGGGAGATTTGAAACAAACAGTCAGGTCAGAGGCAGACTCGGTCTACAAACGGCGTCCTATACGGAGAGGGAAAACGCACATGAAGGAAAAACAAGGTCCTTTGATGCTGCTGTAAACACCGCCGTAAACAGAAAGTGTTCAAAAAAACAACATCCGCAGATGAAAAATAACCCCAAATATTGGCCGCAGCATTTAAAATGGTGCCCATAAGGCAAATGTGGAAAAACACAAAGTTCAGAAATAAACACCCGTCCTATCAGAAGGAAGGAGCCGAACCTCCCAATGCAGATGAAGGAAGGAGGGGGGTCGGGATACGGATGCAGGGAGCGTGAGATGAGCACGGAAGAGGGAGGAGTGAGCGGAGGTGAGTGTGAGAACGAAATGAAACACCTTAAATGTAAAATGTAAGAATGTCAGTGGGGGAGATGTCAGCAGGTGAGGGAGCAGCTAATTACCCAGAGAAACTCTTGGCACGGGGCTCCCTGTTCTCATTAAAAGACATAATATTACCACCTAATATGGATAATAAGGAGGAGACTAAAGAGGTGGCCGAAGCGTCTCCTGGTGTGTGCGACGTGTGTGTGCGACGTGTGTGTGCGACGTGTGCGGAGGCTGTGGGTGAAGACGGTCCAGCTCACGGCTAATGAGACAACAAGCAATGCTGCGGCTCCACTAACAAGCTATAGACATCACAAAAGAGGGTCGTTATCAGACCAACGTCCTGGACACGAGGCCCTGTCCTCTCATTACTCCTCCCTGCTCCATCACCCCGAGGAGAGGGGGCCGGGCTGGGGGGGGCACGTGCATCTTAAGTGAGGAGGGGAGGTTTATTTTAGGGCGAGTCCCGTCCTCCCGCCAGCGCCTCGTCTGATGTCCTCGGGCCCTGATCGATGGCGGGGGGGGGGTATTTACTGCAGCACCAAGTGACAAACGCCTTACAGGAAGAGCGTGGGGGGGTAAGTTTAATAGTTTAAATAACTTCACAAATAATAAAGAGCAGTGATTAATATGTAGAGTGCTCAGAACCTCCCTGTTTCCTCAGATGGAATTAAAATAATCCAATCAGCATATAGAATATGAACACATAGAATATCTGCTCATAATCCAGGATGATCTTTTCACGCCGTCACCGGGCAACCACAGACGTTGCTCAGATGTGCTTCTTCCACGAACGCGTCTATTTAATTACTGACATTAAATTATTTGGAGCTGATTTGTGATTTTTGGCAGGATGATCGTGATTAAACGAGAGCGTTTAGAGGAAACAACTCAGAACAAAAATGAGCAAAATGCAGAAAACCGTGTAAATGTTGGGCACAAACGTGAAGTCTGTCTTCGCTTTCATCTGCTAAATTGAAAGAGAGAATCCCGTGAAGACACCGGGTCACACCAGCGTCAGCCGGACCGCCGCGGGCCGAATGCGACCGGACCCCGGCACGCCCGGTTTGACCCCTGACATCGGACCATGAATGTCTCAGGTTCACCCCGCAGGCTGGTGCTGCTGGGGGCTTCATCACGGCGCCCGAACACACCGGCTGAGCGCGGCCTGGCCCGCAGAGACCCCGGTGTCTCCTTCCATTTCATCCCCGGGGCCACTCGAGCGTCACCGAGTGTTCCTCCCGACCACCGGGGAAATATTAGCGCCGCCACTCCCCGTCCCCCGGCCCTGCGGGGAGGCGCTCCTGAATCATGCATGACATCAAAACAACAGACGAAGCCGCTCCAGATCTGCTCTTCCCCCCATCAACACAGTCCCGCCTCAAACGATGCCGGTTGTCTCCCTGACGTGGGTCCATCTGCACCGTCTGAGCGCTGCTGACCAGGAGGGCGTCCGACATGTCCCGGCGGCGGCCCACAGAGGGCAGCACTTCAAACATCTGACGCCTCGTAAAACAACCGCAGCTAACATTAAAAATAAATATTTCAATTTCAGGTCTGTATGAAAGTCCTCTGTCTGCAGTCAGGTGGGGTCATTACAAGCGCACCGTCGAGCCATTTCCCTCCCTTTTCATTTTTAATTTCACGCATTTTACGCACTTTCAAGGGCAATCTGTGACCCAGCTTCTGTCCCTCTCCACCCACTTTCATCTCCTCTGACGCCGCCTGCTTCGTATTCCCCACCACCGTCTGGGTGCGAGGGGAGCACGGAGGAGGAGAGAGAGGAGCAGAGCAAAGATGGATAAAGACAGAGGCTGGACCGCGTTCACGGGGAAAGAAAAACACCGCCCGCTCTTTCTGTTGCCGATAATCTTTGCTGCCGACTCCGTCCTGGAGGGTGGGGGCGCCGCGCAGGTGCCGCAGCAGCCCGCAGGCCCGCGCAGCCTCCCCGGGGCGTCGGCGCGCTTCCACACTTGTTAAAAACCGCCCGCTTCAGCCAGCAGCTCACGTGACCTCGTAACGACGACCGCGGGAAGCCACCGAAGGGGCGGAGCTGCGGGCTCAGGCGCCGCCGAGCTGCGCTCCCCGACAGCCCGCGCTGCAGCTAGCGCAACCTCAGGTTGTTCTGGGGCTTGTTTTTCACCGCAGACGTGATAAATTATTACCGATATGTGAAACTTTCACACCACACCGCTAAAAAAACAGACCCGATAGAAAATAAACCCGACAAGTTCAGTGCAGACGCATCCAGCAGCAGGGTCGGGAGTGTTCCTCCTGCAGTTTAGAAAGAATAAAATTAAAGACTTTCATGCATATTGCACCCTTAATGCGGCGTAAGTGGGATTTAACTTCAGTTTATTTACAGTTCCAGTTTTCTCTGTTTTGCGCGTCGGTTGATCACCGAGCCTCCGACTGTTCATGAAAGCAGTTGCACCAGGGCTTCAGTAAAACCAGCTAAACGCTCCCGATCCTCTGTTGCAATATTATGCAAGACTTTGTTGTATTTAGCGACTCGGCTGCTAAATTTACCTCAGTGCTGACAGGAATATCTTTTTAAAGAAAGCTTTGATTTTTTTAAATGGGTTTCCTTTTCTAATGCAGAATATGTTCAATATTACTTATTTAGCATTTGCTGCCGTACCTTCTTACATGAAAGTGTCTTTGCTGTAAAAGTCTCGTTTGATCCAGAGTTTTCTTTCTCCTGATCAGAAAAGGAAAAGAGGCCGACTCCTCTGGCTCCTCTCAGCCCGGGTCAGGCCTCTGAAGGCTCCTCCACTCGCCTCCACCCTGCCTCTCCTCTGATGCTCCCCGACTCCCCTCCGCCTCCTCCAAGAGCACCCCTGGCCCTCAGTGTGTGTGTGTGTGTGTGTGTGTGTGTGTGTGTGTGAGAGAGAGAGAGAGCAGCTTTTGACAGGGTGACTGTGGCGCTGCTGCCCCGAGACGAGCTGAGACCCCTCAGGCGTCAATTCTTCCAGAGCCGCACGCACAGCGACGCGCGGGAGCGCCCGGCGAGACAGCGAGTTCCGGCGGCCCTGCCTCCCCCTGCCTCCCCCTGCCTCCCCTCTCTGTGCGGCGCAGGAGCACCTTATGCATTATTAAAGACACTTTTCCTAAAAGGCTGCTGGCACATTATTCTGAAGCCACAGTGACATGTCTCCATACTCAAAATGTCCACTTTACCTCTGAAGAACGCGCTCAGGTAGCTCTCGTGCAGAGACAAGCGACGCTGGTGGCGCCAGGGACTCTCAAGTGTGACTGTAGTTTGAGTGAACAAACACACACCGTCAAACCCTGAAGTGGGTGGCTTTGGCACCTGCACTCTGTTAGAATCTACCAAGAGGAACAGGCTAATTATAAACGTTCAGCTCAGCAACAGGACTAGGCTATATATAATATCACATAGGGGCCTAAAACTCCTCAAAACAACACAACCGAACTAATGTGGGATGACGTGAGCCCAACGTGTTGGACAACAGCAACAAGAGGGCGGCAGGAAAAATCGACACAGATGAGTGGTTTTACTTTTACGCATTAAAAAAAAAAAAAAAAGACAAACTTGTCTGTGGAGATTTGTGGAGCCGAGAGAGCTTCGGGGTGCGCTTGAGGGCAGGAGAGTAAAGGAGAAACTTTAACGCGTGAACTTTACGCGCTAAAGGAGGGACTTACGTGTCCCGGGTGGCCCCGGGCCGAGACCAGGTCCCCGGTTCAACAGGTTCAGAGGAGCAGAGCGAAGACGGGAGGTCTCTCGACGGTGAGGACGCACGCCAGGCTCCGAGCACCCGCAGCGCGCACCATCTCCTCTTGTGTTCGGGGGAGAGGAGGGGAGACCGGGGGAGGATTCTCTTCAGAACAGACGAGTGACGGTCGTCCCGGGGACCCGACCAGCGCCGCGTCTGCCGCACACGGGAGGTTGTCCGAAGAGCAAAGTATCCATCATGTCACCGGGCGTCCTCGTGCCTCAGCGCGCGCCGCGACGACCACGGAACGGGGACGGACGCAGGAACTTTGAGCCGCACACGTCCCCGTTCAAGATCCTTCACGCGCTTCCCTCTCCCCGCGCTTCTTCCAGGTTTCCTCCACTCCGAGTCTCTCCCGACCCTTCAGGTCTCCAGCTCTCACGCGCACACGTACGCACCGACTGAGTCTTGACGTCCGCCCGCATCAACACGTCCCCCCGGGACCTTCTGCTCAGGCGGAGATGGGAGCGAGGACGCAGCCGGGGCTCCCTGCGACGCCAGGCTCGCTGCACCCCGGTCCGCGCACCTATTGTTTCTGTGCACGACGTGTGCCCCCCCCGCCTCCCAACACACACCCCCCCCCCCCCCCACACACACGCGCGCATCGTCCGCTTTGGGGGCCCGCTGAAGCCGGGAGGAGGATCAGCGGAGTTGAGCGCGCATTGTAGCTCCGACTGGGTCCACACCCCAAACCGGAGCCCCACTTGGTAACCACGGGCACTCTGACATTATGCTGGAAAACATTTGAAGAAAATGATGCTGCTGACTTTTATTTATTCCATTTTTGTTCCGTTGAGGAAAGTGGAATAACGCGTAAAGGAGACGCGACGATCTCTTGGGCGTAAAGACAACTCATAAGGGTCAAGGCAGCTTCTCCCCTCGTTCCTATCGTCCTAAATCAGAACGTAATATTCTCAGCCCACAAGAGGAGTGGCTGTGGCAGTGAAATAAAGACCACTGATCCGCTGACCGTGGGCAACTGCTCAATAAATTAGAGGAGCAAACAGAACAAATCGGGCTTGTATTTATGATAATTCCACACCAGGCTTCTCTGAACCCTCTCAACGCAGCTCCTAGCGGGGCCAGGGCGCCGCACGCCCTCCTAATTGATTGTGGAGAGGTGAGAATAAAGACGTCGGGGTCATGGGACTCAGCGCGCACGTTTACCTCGCAGCGAGCTTTAACAAGCTCCACACGGCTCCGCGTGTTCATGCCTCCACGGAGCCTCCGGAGCCCGCACGGGCCGACGGTCTGCTCCTCAAACGACACCGGAACAGTTGATCAAAGTGACTTAAAATACTTAAACAATCCCGAGAAGCAATGACATAAACAATTATAAACGGGGCGACAAACAGCATCAAAATGGTTCACCCCTTCATGACTTGATCTCGTGGGAGCATGACTGACGGCTTTCAGCGGGATGGAGCGCACGTCCTCCTGGTCTGTGCGTCCATGTGTCCTTTACAGCCTAGAAGTGATTTATCAACCTCTGATTTCCACTCAAACTCGTGACTTATTTCTCCTCCTGCTCCAGGTCCTCGTCTGAGCCGCTCACTTGTTCGGTGTATTTCATCTACCTGATCCGAGTGTCCCCGCGGATCGGGCGCACTCGCCACGGGGGTGCCGCGCGGTAAAGGTAACATAAAATAAATCCTACTCACTACAATCCCCGTGCCTTCTCTACTCACGACTCACATTCGGCCACCCTCTCCGTGCGCGTCGCGACGCAGCTTCAAAAGTTTACGCGCCGCGGACGAACGCAGTTTGACCAGAACCCGCTTGGAGGGTTTCTCACCTTCGTCCTCAGCGCTTCATTCCGTCGGTGACAGCCGCTCATGTCTTCAGCCAAATAAATTCCCTTTGATAGGGGGCATCTCAGCGCGGCGCAGGAACGGCGCAGCCGCCATCGAGACGCGAGCAGCTCGTCTCGACCACTCGTGGGGGATGTGGAGGAGCTCCGGGTTCCAGCCGACGTCAGCCGCAGCCGGACGCGCGAGTGGCCGCGGAAGCTCCACAAAGTCGAGATGAAACGACGAAGGAAAAAAAAGTTGAGGTGAAATTAGATTCCAGGTGAATCCTTGAGAGGAGCCGGCGGAGTGCGGCTCGCGGAGCGCAGACACAATGAGGCGGTGAGCGGCTGACAGCTGACTTCACCTCAAGTTTAATTCGGCGCTGCTCGAGCATGGGAGTCAACCGCGGACGGAAACGCCTCTCAGCTGCCGCGACCCGCGCGTCTCATCACGCACAGCCCCAGCAGGTGAGGAACCCGCACGGCTCTGGCGCGACGCTGCTGGAGGGGAGCCGCGCTGGGTCAGCAGCTGGAGTTAATTCACCCAATTAATCCAGCCGGACGCGGCGGGACGGGAGAGACCTGGGCTGGTGTGGACGAGCACGAATCAGAGGTGACGTGCTCTCAAACTGTCGCAGCGTGAGCCGCTGTCACACCTCAGGCACGCTTTCATAAACACACACAGTTTAGAGCTGCTCAGGTGGTGTGAGAGTTAAAGACGGAGGCACCGGAGCAGGATGTGGCTCTCTTTGGGGCCAGAACACAAACAGCACGCGGCGAGGGGGAGGAGGTAGCTAATGTTTGCAGTTTTCTTTTTTAAGATGGAAAACACGCCAGTTCTTCACTTGTCCCCGTTTTCAGCGTTTACAGCTCACACGTTGGCAGCGCGCGAGCCTGTAAGAGCGTCGCTGAAGCCAGAAATCTACACGACAAATCCACAACAAAGTGAGTCATCGTATCGATTAACACAACGGATCGGGGACAGGCGGCGTCCGCCAGGCCGCTCCTTCACCAGAGCGGGGCGGAAGGGCCTGAGGAGCACGAGCTGAGCAGGGGAGACAGCTCCTCACACACACTCACACACTCACACACACACACACTCACACACACACTCACACACACACACACACACACTCACACACACACTCACACACACACTCACACACACACACTCACACACACACACACTCACACACACACACACACACACACACACTCACTCACAGACACACACACACACACACACACTCACACACACATACACACACTCACACACACACACACACACACTCACTCACAGACACACACACACTCACACACACACTCACACACACACACTCACACACACACACACACACTCACACACTCACACACACTCACACTCACACACTCACACACTCACACACACACACACACACACACACACACACACACACACACACACTCTCCTCCACTCGCCCAAGGGCAACTCGCCTGACACGACTCCCCTTTTCCCATTTTAACTCGGCGACAAGGAAGAGGAGCGCACGGAGGAGAGCTCCAAAAGTGCACGCATAATTCCACGTATTGACTCGGTACAATGAGGCTGTGCAGCGTCTCCTCACAAAGCGCCTCTCTCCCGCCGCAGCCTCCTAAGCTCTTTACGCCGTCTTCCCTTCAAGGCCTTAAAACACACGGGCTCGGCGAGGGAGCGAGGGCGCCGTGAAAAGGCCCCAACACAAAGAGCTGATTGTTTTTACGTGTTCTCCTGTCTGTGGCGTGTTTAGGTGCACGGGTTATTATTCACACACACACACACACACACACACACACACACACACACACACACACACACACACACGGAATCCATCAGGGGTCAATAGACGGCTCTCCACCCCAGACGCCTCACTTCCCATATCCCAGCTCCGCCCCGGCGTGTCCTTAACATTCCCGCCTCCCTTCTTGTCATATTGCCGGTTATTAGAAAATCGTTGGCGTGCTGACGTGTCGCCGTCTGGCTGACGCCCACACGGGCCCGCTCGCTGGAGGCCGGCGGTGTCTGAGCGCATCCGTTTGTTGGATTAGCTCTGAGCTGTCAGTCACACCTGAAGGTCTGAGACCAGCCCTTCTCCACCAGCCCACCTCTGATGAGCCCAGAGGACCTTCTGCACCGTCGATAAGATCAGACCGCGCACAACCGTTTACTGCTGTTGGCGTCGTCACCGTGAGCTGGACGAGACCTACACACACGTGCTTTATGGTGTGTGAGGGCCTACACACGTGTTTTATGGTGTGTGAAGACCTACACACGTGTTTTATGGTGAGGACCTACACACACGTGTTTTATATGTGTGAGGGCCTACATACATGTGTTTTATGTGTGTGAGGACCTACACACACGTGCTTTATGGTGTGTGAGGGCCTACACACGTGTTTTATGGTGTGTGAGGACCTACACACATGTGTTTTATATGTGTGAGGGCCTACACACACGTGTTTTATATGTGTGTGAGGACCTACACACACGTGCTTTATGGTGTGTGAGGGCCTACACACGTGTTTTATGTGTGTGAGGACCTACACACGTGTTTTGTATGTGTGAGGACCTACACACACGTGTTTTATATGTGTGAGGACCTACACACACGTGTTTTATATGTGTGAGGACCTACACACACGTGTTTTATATGTGTGAGGACCTACACACACATGTTTTATATGTGTGAGGACCTACACATACGTGTTTTATGAGATAGACAAAATCGACTGTGGTCCAGAGACACCAGATCTAAAGAGGCGATGTGCACCAGAGACTCTGGCTCTGCTGACCCCTCCAGGTTCCTCCACCATTTCACTCTGTTTGTTTCCATCCCTTCTTCTCTGGACTTCAGAGGCCGTCTTATCTCACCACATCTCCCCTCGCAGAGTTCATCTTCCCGTGTGTGCCGCCGTCGTCCCGTCGCCGCTTGGACTTTGTGTCAGAGGTTTATCGGGCTTCTCTCAGCCTGGCGTGAACCTCCTGCTCCAATCTGCTGCCTGCAGAGCTCTGCTGCTTATCTGATCCTGCACGGCTCCTAAACCCTAACCTGAGCCACCCGCCCTGGAATATCATATTAAGTTTTAAAACAATACCTAAGAAGAATTACACGGGCGCGTAATATGAAAAGTGCATGATTGAAAACGGATTAGAGGGGGAGGGTGGGGGAGGGGGGGGGGGGGACGTGACCACACAGTTTGCTGGATTTGTACCTGACAGGCTGCTGCCTTGGGCTGATGGTGAATCGGGGCCATCCTGCTCAGATTTACGTTTGGGATTTACTTCCTTAACGGGCATCGTCCAGCCGTCTGTCCCTGCTGCCGTGTGTGTGTGTGTGTGTGTGTGCGTGCCTGGGTGTGTGTGTGTGTGTGTTGGTGGTGATAGGCAGCAGCTGAGATCTGCAGCTCGCGGCTAGAATAAACAGGCTTCCTCATTTAAATATGTGTAGTGTTTTATTACAGTGAGGGGGGGGGTGACATGGGGGGGGGGGTTATTTTAGGGCCGTGCAGTAAGCACACGGGTCAATTCCTGCTCTTAATGATAATCATGACAAATGCTCTGGCCCGTAGGTCCCCGGAGAAATGAAGCCCAGCTCTCTGGGGCTCGGCCCTCCAAATTAGCCCCGGTCATTGACACCACCCCCCCGGCCCCCCCCCACAGGATGTGCTGACAGAAATATCGGTTACTGTCAGTGACCGGAGGAACTGAACCCTATTGGCTTACCCACGGGGCCGTTAGCACCCCAGGATTAATGAGGAGCCCCGATGAGACGCCGGGAACAGTCAGGCTTCAGCGTTGTGCTGCCTCTCCTCACGTTGGGGGGGGGGGCTCACGGTTCACTCAGGAGCCCCCAGGTGTGGTCCTGGTTATCAGCGCTACCGATCCCTCTAATGCCTCGACTATTTCTGTCCAACCAACTGTTCCTCGTTTATTCCATCCACACTGACTCATGTGTCAGGCCTGAACCTGGAGGTGTTTGGTGTCATCAGTGATGGTTTAATGCTGATTAAGTGTAACCCCCCCCAACAACGCAGGAATGGGTTTGTAGCCTTTTATTCAAAAGCATAAAGTGCACTTCCAGAAGGGAGTCGAACCAGCAGCCTCGCTGAACAAAGAGCAGCTGCCTGGTCGCTCCGCCGCGTCTCTTTGGGTCTGACTCATAAACGGTGAAATAAGAGTTTCAACAGTCGCTCGCCGACTGAAGACTTTCATCCTCGACACTCTGACGCTGACGCACCGTAGCCAAACGCACCAGTTGGACGGACCCCGTGGACCCCCTCGGACCCCCCTGGGCCCCGGCAGAGCCTCGGCCCCTCAGCGACCTCGGCCCCTCAGCCTCACTTAGCAGCTCCACAGAGGAACGACTCCTGAAGACCGTTTGATTAAGCACATTGCCTATCGATCAGCTAACAAATTGCCGTGCGATACGGGACAAATAATCCCATTTCAAGCTTCCACAGTTGTTTCTAATGGTTTCTGAATCTTTTCAGACAGGAATGGATCACAATTAATTTAGCATTTGGGAGGGAAGAGTGGCCGTGCATGCGTAAGTGTAATTCCGGGCTGGGAGCCCGTGAGCCCGTGGAACCTCTGTGAATGGCGGTACTCTGACTTTAGCAGCACCTGGAAGCTGCAGCAGCACTCAGCTCAAGTGTCTGCAGGACATTCAGCTCTGGAATTGAATTTATACGACTCGTAATGAGGGTTTGACACCACAAAAACATATTTCACAGAAGAGGAGGACCCAAATGTAATAAAAGCTGCAGATACTTGTGATTTATACGGATCAATAATCACCCATTTCACACACCGCACCTCAAATATATCGGTGTTATTCTCTGTGGCAACACGAGGCTGAGTGACAAGAGGCCGTCAGGATGAACTGATCAGTGCCCAAATATTAATAAATTCTCCTTCAGTATTTAGCTGAAGACCCATGAACACAGAGGGTTTCCATGGAAACCAGCGTCATTTTAAAATGACGAAAGTATGAAAAATCACAGTATGAAAGGCCTTTATTTACGCACACCATCATTTTAAAAACCTGCATTCCTTCTCGGGGGTTTTAGTCCTTAACGGTGTTTTAACTCTGGATTGAAGCGAATCTATCAGAGGGAAACGTTGATGGTCAGAGTGGTCACCGTCCACGTGCACGTCTGCTTTACACCAGGGGTCTCCAGGTCCCCCCAGGGGTCTCCAGGTCCCCCCCAGAGGTCTCCAGGTCCCCCCAGGGGTCTCCAGGTCCCCCCCAGAGGTCTCCAGGTCCCCCCCAGGGGTCTCCAGGTCCCCCCCAGAGGTCCGTGAGGCTGCAGGTTCTGGTCCAACCCAGCAGCAGCAGCACCAGACTGGACTCACTTCATCAACTCATCTGAGTCTTCAACAGCTGACTGGTCAAACTGGGTGAGCTGGACTGGTGGGACCAGAACCTGCAGCCTCACGGCCCCTTTGGGGGGGGGGTGGAGACCCCTGAGGTAGGTGATCACGTGAGTGAAGGAACCAGCTCACGCAGCTCTGCTGGTCCAGAGCGCCGAAAGAAGACCGATAAAACCTTAAAAACAACGACGGACACTCCAGCGTTGCGTCATGGCGCGTCAGCAGCTGTGCCAGATGTTCAGCGAGCGCCGGGTCACAGGGACACGCCCCCCGCCCCCCCCGGTCCAGTTTGTCCAGCGACACCAACGCGTTTGGACTCGGCCCCGTGGCCGGCCTCACAGCGAAGCCTGGCTCCAGTCGGCGATGGAGAAGGTCTTGGAGCGCGGCGCGTGCTCCCCGATGCGGTAGTCCAGCTGGATGCAGATGTTCCTGGCGCTGTGGGCGGACGGGTAGACGCTGACCTCGCCGCTGAGCGCCGTGCCCTGCTCCACCTGCACCGGCGCGTCCAGGTACAGCAGCGCCTGCTTCCAGTGCGTCTCCGGCTCGAAGGGCGACGTGGACAGCACCAGCAGGTAGTCGGCGCAGGGGAAGGTCACGGTGAAGAAGACGCAGAAGGCGTTGACGGCCGCCGAGCCGAAGGCGTCGCACTGGAACGGGCCCCGCACCTCCCGCAGCTCCTCCGCCGTCACCCGGTACAGGTCCAGCCGGGCGAAGCGCGCCGGGTGCGACAGCACGTCCTCGGCCGCCGCCGCGTCCACCGTGATGTCCGAGTTCATGATGCACCTGCGGGCGAAGTCCTCCATGCAGGACATGTCCACGCCGTGCTGCTCCTTGACGGTGGCCCAGAAGCGCAGGCGGCCCGCGGCCACGCGGTCGCTGACGGGCGCGATGTAGAGCTCGGCGGTGCAGGGCAGCAGCAGCCCGCCGGGCCGCAGCCAGCGGTCGCGGGCGTGCAGCACGGAGCCCAGCATGGACTCCTGCAGCAGCGCGTAGCCCATCCACTCGCTCACGATCACGTCCACCTGCTCGGGCAGCTGCACCGCCTCCACCGTGCCGCGGATCACGCGGATGCGCGCCTCCAGGCCGTTCTGCGCCACGATGCGCTCGGCCTGCTCGGCGATGGCGCACGCCTCCACCGCGTACACCTGGCGCGCGCCCGCCTGCGCGCAGAAGACGCTGAGCACGCCGGTGCCGGCGCCCACGTCCAGGACCACCTTGCCGCGGATGGCCTCGCTGTTCTTCAGGATCGCCCTGCGGTACGCGCTCATGCGCACGTGGTCGGCTATCATCTCCTCGTGGATGCTCACGTCCGTGTAGCTGTCGAAGTAGAGGCTCTCCTGGACGCTTTTGTCCACTTTCCTCCTCTTTTCGGCGTGAGACATCTTTACGCAGCCTCCGAGTGTGTCCGGGTGCCACTTCCGCACCTCCACGGCTGGGGCTTGTAGTTTTTTCGCCCCGCGCGGCCCTTGTGAGCCGCCTGCGGGAGGACTACATTTCCCAGAAGGCAACCGGGGAGAAACACGGTCCATGTGAGTCCCGGAGAAGACACGTCAGTACAGCAAGTAGCGGGAGAGATGAGGCAGAGCAGCAGCTCCTGCGCACACGCACGCACACACACACACACACACACACACACACACACACACACACACACACACACACACACACACACACACACACACACACACACACACAAACAAACAAAAAGAACCCCCAACAACGAGCAATCAGACTTTGAGACGCCATCAAAAGGTCCTTTTATAAACCACCAATGGAAGCACGGAGCGGATGTTCTTTCAGGGTAAAGGTGACGTATCAAAGCTGTCTGGACCTCTGAGTCAATTTATTCCTTTGTAATTATTTATTAAATGACCCACGTTTGTGTCACGTATACTAGAAATGTAACGCATACTTAAAAAATACTTTTGCAACACAGGAGACAATAAAACCTTCAACTCTCAAAGATAACAATAAAAATATCAATGTCACATTAAACCTCTCCTGAGCTGCAGCGCCTTTGAACATTTCCAAGAAAAGCGTCCGTTCCATCTGGCTTCTAATGTCTACCCAGTATTTACATTTATTACATTACAGTATTTACATTTATATTTATGCACCTCAAATCAGCCAAACCCTTCATTATGATCCATCCCAGAAGTTTGAACACCCAGACAGCTTTTGATTTCCTGCTTGTTGAACAAGGAAGAGCGAGCGAGCGGTGATGCGATGTGGAAGCCTGACGTGAAGCACAATCAGCCTCACACCCACATCCATCTGGACCGGGTGTGAAGCCCCGGTGAAAAAACACATTTGGATGAATCAGCAGTGACTGAAACAAACAACAACAACAACAACAACAACAACAACAACAACAACAGTGGTATTTAGAAATCATTTGTGTGTGCTTGGCCCAAAGGAGCGCCTCTCAGCCACGTTGTCCACGACTTTGCTCAAATAATGTGGGACAATTTAAATAATTCTGTTATTTCTATATGAGAGTAATAAAATTAACAATAACAACATCATAACATCGTATGTTGCCTAGTGAAGAAGAAAGAGTAAACAACCAGTCAGGATGAATCAGACTCACATCATCTTATAATACAAACCAGGATTATTAAACCAGCAGGCTTCCTTGCCCCGATTACAGACTTATGTTTATTTAATACACACACACACACACACACACACACACACACACACACACACACACACACACGCACACACACATGATGGTTGGTTTGCATCAGCCCATCAGAAGCACCAACACCCCAGTGTGGTGTCACTTCCTTCTCATGGCGGTCCTTCTGGTGGGGTTCTGCTGCTGCTCGGACCTGCAGCTGCTCACGTTGGTCCTCCCTTCAGAGGGGACGCTGGATGTGGCCCTGGACCTCAACGACTTCTCTCAGAAGAGGCGCGCGTGAGCCGGACCGACCCCACGAGTGTCGGGATGAAGACGAGCTGCTTCCAGACCCAGATGAAGGTTGATGTGTGTGTTGGTTGAGGAGGCAGCAGGCAGCAGGCCGCAGCAGCGCCACGCCGCCACGCCATCCGCAGCTGTTCTGAGACCAGCTGCTGTCAGCGCGCACGGCCTCATGGGAAACGTCTGCGTCCTGTCACCGTTACTGAACCTGTCAGCCGCGCACGCTCCCGCAACCAGCCACCGCACGCTGAAAGACGTGGGCACACACACACGCGCACACACACACACACACACACGAGCACACATTCACACACACTCACACACACACGCACACACAGGCACACACACACACGCACACACACACACGTACACACACAGGCACACACACACACACACAGGCACACACACGCACACACACGCGCACACACACACGCACACACACGTACACACACGCACACGCACACGTACACACACAAGCACACACACACACACTCACACACACACTCACATGCACACACACACGCACACACACACGCGCACACACTCACACACACACACAGGCACACACACACACAAACTCACTCACACACAGGCACACACACACACAAACAAACTCACTCACACACACACACACACACACACACACTGCAGAATCCATCTCGGGGAGCGTGCCCTGATCATCCGTTTCAAGGGAAGGCAGACTGCTGAGCAACAAATGCAAAGGTGTAATGGCTCGGTATCGACTGCCCCTGCGGATCAATACTGGGCTGCTTTGGTGTCTTACTCTCAGAGAAGAGTCTCACATCTGCCAATGCCGGCGTGTCATAACACGTTTTCCATCTCTTATCCACCGATTTCGTACAGCAAACTTAATTCTAGCCAGCCCCCCTTTTCACGCTCCGATGCCCCAGAACACATTTTCCAGTCTTATCAGCGTCTCCAAGCTTCCAGATCTCCCTGCACGGACAGACTTTGCCCACTTATCAGCAGAAAACCTCTAACTTTTCCTTCCTGGACAGGGTCTCTCCTGTTCAGTACCTCCCTGTCCCCACGGGAGCCGGGCCGTAGCGGGCCAGCGTCGCTCCGTGTCCAGCACTCTCCTGCCCAAAAGGCCCCGACTCACCACTTTCCAGGATCCTGGTCTGTCAGTGCAGAGCCTCAGTAATCAATTTCATTAATTACATTCATTTCCCTACAGACTGACTTCCCTCACGTCACCCCAGAATCATTTACGTTGCACTGCAATTAGATTAGATTACTAAGTACAACCAGCATGTGACAGCCATTTGTGGCCCCATCAGGGAGCAGAGCTGCCTTCAGAGCGCTGGGGCTGAGGCCTCGTGTGTGCTCACGGAGGTCATTTCATACACAGGTCATGAAAGTAACAGCTCTTAAGGCAAACAAGCAGTTAAAATTGTATTTTCCTCACATCAAACTTTAAAACAAAGCCTTTGCTTGATGTTCCGTGCCTGTATAAATCCCTTTGATCCACCTGAGATGTGATGAAGAAGCCGACACGTTGGCCTTCAGAGGAACTTCCAGCGGGCTGCTCGGGCCTCCAGCCTCCAGCTGCTGCATGTGCAGCCTGCGTGTCCTTTGCACGGTTCCTCCTGTATTTCCGTGTCAGTTCTAATTCGGCAATTGCACTTTTGAGCCCGGTTTAAGTCACTCAGTGGGAAAGAATCCATTTGGCAGCGCTATCTCCTGCTATGATTGGGTCTGTGACTCGCTTTCTGCCTCAGAGGAAACTGTTTCCTTAATTTTTTTATAGCGGGAGATATAAACAGCCAAGGAAATGTAAAGTCTGAGCTTATGAGCTAAATTTAAATGGAGAAAACTGAGATAACCCGGCGGTGTGAATACGCTGACAAACACAGAGACCATAAAATGAAGATACAGGCTGTCAGGACGTATTGCACCGCTTCCTCTCAGATCTTACTTTTAATTTAAACATTTCGCCGTATGTTTCCCGGCCAATAAGTCTCCTTTCAGCTGTGCTCATTTTTCTGCCAACAGACAGCAAAAAGGTCGGCACAGTATTTCTGAGGTGATAAGACGCTCCAGACTCGCTCTTCGCTCTGACCTTGGCTCCTGCAAAATAAAAAATCGATGCTCTGTCAGAAGGACAGAATGCAATATTCACTGTCTGTTCACAGAAGAAACAGAGAAGCTGCAGCCTTTATGTGTGTGTCACTTATCTGAATACACACAGGCCAGAGAGATGGACGTATATGGACATATGTCCCCTCCTCTGTGATGGATCAGAGGTTAAAACCTCCAGTAATCCTAATCTGACTTTTTCTGCTATTGCTCTTTATTTGCTCCTCTCTCTCTCTCTCTCTCTCTCTCTTTTCTCTCTCTCTCTCTCTCTCTCTCTCTCTCTCTCTCTCTCTCTCTCTCTCTCTCTCTCTCTCTCTCTCTCTCTCACACACATTTCTAAATGACTTTTACCTCACTGGATTTAAAAGACATGTTTAAGGTTCCGTTTTTGTTGCAGAGCTGCTCACGGCCAAAAGAATCCAGACGGAATGTGAATGTAATCGGAGCACATTCCGGGTCAGTCATCAACAGTTCGCCGCAGCTGCGATGAACGCGTTTGTTAAGGACGGACCGGGATGAGGATGAGGACAACAAAGCAGGCCGCAGGTCAATGGAGCCGTGACGGTCTGAAAGCAGCAGGTCAGCGGGGCGGAGGTTGGAGGTTTAGACGTACACTCGCGCTTTTCTCCAACAAAATGAGAAAATCCATTTGGGCGCATTAGCAGAGGAGCTAGCGACCCCGCGCACATTGAACCGCCCTCGTGCTCAATCTGCTGAGCAGCTGGACGGTGGCGGACAGACGAGGGCCTCGGCGACAGGCTGTCCTGCAGCGTTTGCTCAGAAGGACACCTTCAGGGGGAGATCCACAGGAATAGTGAAAAGTAGCCGTCTGTAAGGGAACAAACGCGTGCTGATGTAACCGGATCCTCTCCTGTTCCACTAGCATCGCTGCATCTGTGGGCCAAATTAGGGTTCGGAGGGTTATGGTGTGATACATCATCCTAAAGCTGCGTTAGTGGAATAACAGTGAATAGGGGGATGGGACATTTTAAATGAAGCTCCCAGGTTAGTTCACGCTGAAGTGTGGCCCTGAGCTTTACCCCTGGGCCCCCGTGGGAAAGGCGTGGGACACACCCTCGCCTGAACCTTCACCTGGCTTCATTCAGCACCGCGGAGGCTCTTGTGAACGTGTTCCTCAAGTTAACGGGAGGTGAACAGCAGCTGGGGAACATCTCAACTGTGTGAATCCTCCTGAACTACAGCTGCTCGGTCACCCCCGGTGGTGGGGAGTCGCTGCTTCCCTCCCTCCCTCCCTCCCTCCCTCACATCACTCACTTTTAAGTGTCCTTGCACTTTTAGTTCCTCCTAGGACAATGGCATCATCTGTCCACCACAGCCTCTCTTCTGCATGCGCACCTCCATCTTCCATCTATAATGAGGTGGGCCGTGTGCTCAGAGGGACAGTTGCCCCTCCTCTATTAACGGCTCCTCTCCTCTCCTGCCAGAATGTTTAGTTAAACTCGGCCATTTTCCACCCAGGAGAGCCCGTTAGGTTGCACAGGCCCTGTTAGAAAGTGCAGAGACATCCAACGTGGGGCGGATGGCAGGACTGGGCTGGAGGGTCCCAGGATGCAGTCAGCCTGCGCAGCACGACACTCAGCAACGTCCCGCTGCATCTGGCTAATAAGCTGTAAATAACCGTAATGGGCCTCTCCTGTTTTCCTGCGTGTTTGTTCTGGAGTAACAAGAAACCTTCAATTGGATCAAAGTGTTGGAAGCAGAGAGCGCCCCCCTCTTTTGTTATTCATCTTAACCCAGCGGGAGACTCAGCATCTTACAAATTGCTTCTTTAAGGTCTGCTAGAAGTAATTGAAGCACAATCTGCTGCTCAGTCTGCAGATCTCCTCGAATATTCCTGAGATGCTCCCCTCACGCTCACAAGTTCAGCGCACAAGGCCGCGGCTGCTGGCACCACGAGCGGGTCTTCAGTCTCCAACAATCACAACACATTTGCTCATATTTGTAAGATTCCCCTGTTTTTCACAGGTTTTCAGGAGTCTCTAGAAGACAAACCGCAGCAGCTCTTTTATTATTTGAGCTAAAGCCACTTTAATAAAGTGCTTGAGGAACAATCACTGATTAATAGTCAAGGAGACAAACGCACAAACAGAGCCGTCCATTACGCCTCCAGCTGATGGCCTCTGCTTTCCCTCAGACTTGATTTAATTTCCCGTCTTCTCCTGACCTCCCTTCCTTCCTCCCTTCCTTCCTTCCTTCCTTCCTTCCTTCCTTCCTTCCTTCCTTCCTTCCTTCGGTTGTGCGGTTCCCTGGGCGTGATAAAGGTGTGATTTGATGATGTCTGAAACTGTGTGTAGCTCATAGAGCTGGAGTCAGCCTCAGCTCCTGAGTGGAAGGACACGGTGGTCGTGGTTCGGTCTCAGAGTGGGGAGGACTTTAGGTCTCCTCCCTGAGGAGGTCCTGTTGGGAGGAGACGTCAGACCAGACCTGAACCTTCTCAAGGATTATGTTCCCCATGTGTCCTGGGGAGGCGTCAGGATGTCCACAACACTGTTGTAAGGTCCTGTTCAGCTGCTGCCATGGCGACCTGACTCCAGTTGTAATGATGAAAACGAGCAGCACAAAGTTAAAAAAGAGACAAACTGCTTTGATTTCATCAGAACTGTTTCACCACACATCACTTGAACACCAAGAACAAGTATTAACAGAATAACTTAAAACAGAATTTTGATTATGCGATAATAATTGAACGCGTTTTCATTCCCCCTGACACGACTGCTGTGCACCGTTGACCCGTTCATATTTTTGGAAATATTGCAACTTCAAAAAACAGGATTTCAATAAGAAAAAAAAAAAAGAAAAAAAAAAAACGTGCTGAGATGTGAGCCTGCAGGCTCATTACTCCAGGACGACTCAGCAGCGCCGCACCTTTCATGTGACGGTTTACAAACGCGGCCGTGGCTTGAAGCGTTCAGCTCACATGAAGACAGCCAGCATCAGCCTGACAGGGGACGGCCGTGCGCTCAGGTCTGTCCCTGAAGAGGACACAGCTCCAATAATACCGCCTCCTTATCACCGGCCTTTGAGCCCCCAGCTCCATATTCTCTTGTCGGGATATGAAGCCGTGAGTGACAGCAGGCGTCTTTCATCTTATTACTGGACGACGATAGCGCTGTAATCAGGACAGGTGGCGGTGCTCCTTACACGGCAGGACCGTCTCTGACGCCGTGAGGACAGCGACGACCGTCTCAAAATGGGCCCTTCCCCCTGATGGACCCTGCACCAGTTGGGCCCAGGGAGGGAGTCGTGGAGGGGCGAGGGTTCAAACACATGTGAGGGGAGTAGAAAGGCGTCAGCCGTGTTCAGCGCTTATCAGGCCGTGTCTGTGGACACACATCCAACCCACACATCCTGGTACCACTAACTTTTTGGCCCCGACATGAAGCGCGCACGTTTCCATAAATCACCTTTCTTCAGACAGGTCTGCTGTCGGAGGAGAAAAACAAGGCGAGGGAGTCTGAGCTCCAGCCAGTCCGGCAGTCAAACACAATGTGATCACACAACAGCCACAATAACAACTAATTATTCTAATCATCAGGCTTAATGAATCCCAGTAGAAGAGAGAAGCTCACAGCTGTCAGATTATCTTAAACAGATTAGTCACTCAGCTGCTGATTGTGCGATCCTCCTGCCAGCGTTTCTGCTCACGCACACCTGCTCTGCAGCTCACGCCTCCGTCATGTGTGTTCCATCATCCTGACGTGAATATCGCCGCCGCACAAACTCCGCTCGCCCACTTTTTTCCAATATTAAAGGAGTGTTTGTGCGCCGCGCCTCGGTGTGAAACCACACGTTGATCAGCTCGCAGCCTCCTGTGAACGCTGAAGACCGTCCTGAATAAAAGTGATGAATAAATCAGCTGTTTGAGAACTGATATCAAATATTCCTCTTTGTACAGCTGATGTTTTGCTGCATTCCTATTGCTCTGACTCGGGCTGTGCAGGTCTGTCTGATGCTACAGGTGACTTGAATTTAGATTTCCTCTGTTCTTCCACATCATTAGGGGCTTTTCAGGTTAAACCTGCAGCGCTAACACGTCTACCATTAGCTGCTGAACTCCACGCCCATTCCCTTTGTCCTGGAGAGCCAACAGGGCGTCAGTCAGCTGCTCATTAAAGCATCACAGGTTTCATTCAGAGAGCTCAGGCCGTCCTGATTCGCCCGTGGCCCTGCGAGCGGCTCCGCCTGCCGGCCCCGCTCCACCAGGTGATTTAACGCGGCTGAAGACAGTCAGCCTGATGGGTGATCGTCTGGGGCTCACGTACCTGGACTCCGTGTTCCTCGCTCACTTGCTGTTGGGGGATTGATACCCCAGCTCTGTAGCGCTCAGAGAAAAGTGAATATTTCTCTGTAAATCTATTAATGATGGTCTGTTTGATCATCGTGCACCAGAAAATAAAGGAGAGGATCCTGTTGCCCAGAGCCAGGGAGAAAATGTTTGATGTTGACCTTTAAATAAAAGTTTTTCAGGGAGTTATTGATGACAAAGTTGACTCCCTGCCTTCTCAATCGCTCTGGGCTCCTCCGTGGTAAACATATATCCACCGGGGGACTGCTGCGATCACAGGCGCAGCGTTCTCGGCACAGCCGGAAATGCAGCATCCAGCTGAGGCGGGTCACACTAGCAGACGTAGGCAGACACCTCGGATTCCACTTTCATGGGTCAGATTACAATAAACACAGAGGGTGGAGGGCCACCAGGTGAACACGTGACATGAGACAGCTAATCCCAACGCTCGGGATCCGCCTTTATTTCCTCACCATGAAACGGTGGGGCCCAGGAGGAGCAGCGCTATTGAGACAACAGTGTGATGGGTATTAAACAGCAATAGTCACACCTTTGGGTAGGACGCTCTGATGAAGGCACCAAACAAGCAGTCAGGTCCTTTCTGCTCCTGCAAAACAGCCAGATTACAGATTGATGCTCTGCTCACAGATTATAGATATTAAAAGCACACGTGTGATACCTGAATCCTAAGAAAGCTCCTGGCGATTGTCAGACGTATTTGCTGTCATCAACACTGACCTTTCAGCCTCCTGAAGCCTCCTGAACCACAACACAGCGTTTGTGGTCGCGCATTGATCTGAAGGAAAAGCCTGTGGGTCAGAGTGTGACTGTGAATATAAATCCTGGAAGATACCAGCAGCGCGTTTGCATGCGCAGATTATTGAGAGTATCATCTGCAGGTTCTGTCAGCGGGACCGGGCGGCGTCAATAAGGCTGAGAGAACGCTGAGAATGGAGGAGAGGTCCCTGGGACATGACGCAGCATTGCATCGAGTCTTAATCTACAACGGTCGCAGCAGCGGGAGACGTGAGCTGCTGCTTCAAAGGCAGGACACACACGTTTCATCAGGCTTGATCCAGCACACGCGCTCCTTCTCTCCTGCTTCAAGTCTGCCTGCGCCTGTCCATCACTACCTGACGTGCTTTATTTAGTCACATCTGACGCTCAAACATGCAACAATTCGCATTATGATGATGCAGAAGGAGACTAAAGCCCCCGGGGTCAACTTGGTTAGAGGTCAACTTGGTTAGGTTAAGCTTAACTCACCTTCATCTAACTGCTCCAGCTTCACACAGACCAGACCTCAGAAATGAGGAGCGCAAAGGCGCGACAACCTGACTGACTGTTCTTTGTGACGTCGTAGTAATGAAACTATATTTCGTCACGTAAGAGGCGAAGGTCACGGCTCCCGCCCGTGTGCAGACCGATCAGAAGAGCGCTCACCTCCAGTGGAGCCCAGCTCCAACACCCACAACCGTCTGAGGCCAGACAAACACACCAGCCCTTCAGGTGATCCCTCCGATTCTCCCGAGCGCACGGCGAGGAGATCACACTGTCGATGAATATGCAGAGTGGGAGCGCCGGGAAGTGAGAGGATTAGCGGGCCGGGCCGTTGGCAGCGGGGCTAATATTCCAGCTTATAATGATGTCACCTCTATTCTCGATGGCCGGGCGATCGACTGGCTGCGGCGGCTGATCCAGCCGGTGTTTACCTTGTCAGCGCGGGTCAGGCAATGTCACACAGAGGCCATGCGTCACCGCTCTGCCTCCTGTTAGGTGGTTTTTGTAGGAGAGTGACGCCTCGCAGACCCAACGCCACGCCACGCCTGCACGCCGCAGACGGCGGGCGTCTCCTGCTCCATGAAGAACCAGGCTGGAAGACGTGACCACGTGTCGTTTAAAACATGTGAGGTGCAAATAAACAAACAAATAAATACATGAGCAGGCATGAGGAAGCTGCTGTAACAGTGGGTTAGGCCTCAGTGCCGACGTGACTGCTCCACAAGCAGGGCTGCACGAGGGGTCACCACGGGACCTGACTGACTCAAACACCATCATCATCACGTCTTCAGCGTGTGTGTACGTCTTCATCAGACAGACAAATGAATGTTACATATCCAGATGTTTGAGATGTTTGCCTCTTTGGAAACTAGAGCACGTCGTTTTCAAATGCTCAAATAAATCGTTTCATATTAGATCAATAATCTTTATAGTAATCACAGGTTTTGTACAGCAGGCATCTTGAATGTGACCCAGTGCTGTACTGGTGAACCCCACTGCTTTACTGGTGGACCCCAGTGCTGTACTGGTGAACCCCAGTGCTTTACTGGTGGACCCCAGTGCTTTACTGGTGGACCCCAGTGCTGTACTGGTGGACAGTATTTGATTCCTCTCTCATTGCTGGAGCTGTCGATTTGCTTGTCTCTGTACGTGTCTGGGGCCGGAGCCCCCCGGGTCATTCAGCGGTTATAAATACTGAACGTGTCACAAGTTTAAATGCATGAAATATGACAGCGTCCTTGGATCTTCTGCCAAGCAGCCGCCACGTGTGAGTTAGGCTACATGAATGATTCCTGACACATTCAGAGGACGTACAGTCAGAGGGTCCTGCTGTTGTCCATCGATGTGAAGCTCAAAGCAAAACACAAGGGTGTGTGTGTGTGTGTGTGTGTGTGTGTGTGTGTGTTGTGCAGTTTCCTGTTCTCAGCTCTCTTTTATTCAGCAAATCTTAAAAACCAAACTCTCACGGTCAACTTATCCGTGTTATCGTCGGCAGCTCTAGCTGACCCACTCCAGACCCCAGATGGTTTCACCGTCGTCATGGTGACAGATCTTCCCCTTCGGAGAGTGGCAGGTCTGTTGTTGTTTGGGCGCGTTTACGATAAAAAGCTGGTTTTCCAGTAATCAAGTGCGGTCTGCCAGTGGTGGAGGGTGAAGAGGAGGAAATGTTGGTGAGAGCTCTTGGCTCCTGGAGATATCATCTGTTATCAGCTTGCTCTGAGGGATTCAGCCACACTTCCTCTGAAGACGGTTCAGATGCAATAAAGATAAATCCATTAATTGTTGCCCGTGTCAGGATGAGGGAAGACTTCATGACGCTTGTCTTCTGGGGACATTTATTCCAAATGAGTTCTTAAACATTTCATCCTTTCTGGAGTGTTGCTCTTTTTAATGAATACAATTATGAAGGTAAATTTTGATAAATGTGCCAGCGATCGTGGACGGCTCAGCACAGAGGGGCTTTGTTGCCCCCCAACGTGACAGAATGTTTTGACAGAAGCAGGAGAAGTCCTGGGCGATGCGGTGAAGGAGGGATCAGCAGGTGAGAGGAGGAGTCAGGTAAACGAATGCAGACAGCCTGATGTGGTCTGGGTCGGATCCACTCAGGTCCAGGCTGAAGCTCCGTCTGTCGCTGAACTCCAGGCTTCTCCGGAGTTCAGTGGGAATTTTTAGCTCCGTGCTGATCTCACTGCCAAGAAGCTCTGGCACGAGGGACGAGGTATTGTTATTAAGATGAATCACTGGGGATGATGTCAGAAACCCGCCTTCCTCCAGACTGAACGTGCGGCTCTCAGATTAGAAGTTGGAATGTTTGATTGTAGCATTGACTAAAATAACAACAGCTCTCACACTTTTCTCTTTCCAGTCATGACTCAAAGATGTTTGTTGTCGCTGCGCCGGCTATTTGCAGATTCTTCACAGAACCCAGAAACAGGTTCTCGGGGGTCACGGTGGTGGGGGCTCAAACATCCAACATGCATGTGTCTTTTTCTTGTGCTTAGCTCTCTCCTCTGTGGCATCTATGGTAATTAGTGTGGCTGTTTAGCCTTTTGTCCCGACGGAAGAGAGAATCAAATGAAAGGAGGCAGAAAAATTCACAGCAGGTTTGCTGTCTCCCGTGCCCAGGGACCCAGAGACCCTCATTGGCATTTTATTTAAATATTTAAAGGTGAGGTAGATGCACAGCGACATATTGTAAAGGCTGTCAGTCCGATCACAAAGGCACTGAAGTGACGGGAGGATGGAGAGGGAAGGCAAGAGGAAGTGCAGATGTGGGGGGGTGGTAGATGGAGTGGAGGAGGCCGGGGACCCGAGGCTACAGCAGCCAGAGTCAGCTGTGTGCAGGTGACTGATGGGCAGTGGCTGGGAAAGACACCGTACAACAGGAAGCCATCATTTCTGAGCCATTGCCCAGAGAAGCTTGTGAGCAGGACAAGTGGAAGGGAATTTTATTGACACGAGAGGAAGTGAAGGATGTTGGGAGCAGGCGTGTTGAGAGAGGCTGGTCTTCAGGGAACGCTCGAACCCCGCTGATTCCAGCGAGGCTCAGCCCCCCAGCTTGGGCTCCGTGATTTGCTTTTGCTGGCAGGTCGATGGGCCCCCGTGTGCAGCAGAACGCTCTGGCTCAGTCATATCTATCATCTGGTTCGTCACCAAAGGCAAAGTGGATGACATCCAGCCCGCAGGAGGTAGACGTGTCCCCCGATTCCCCTCCTAGGACATCAGCATCTGTCCGCCGGGACGGAGGTCACAACCGGGCGCCTCACTGTGACGGCCCAATAAGTTGTGACATGATTCTGGAAATGTGCTTTAATAAGAACTAACAACCGTGTTAAGGGCCGGGAAACAAACCTAATTTAGGGACACTGACATATGGGTACCCAGCCGGGCCCCGGGAATCATCCGTTATTCCTGATGAGAATTCCCAGACTCACCACGCCCACGCCTCAGCTCCAGCTGCAGCTCTGCCTCGTCTTCCTCGCTACCGCCCACCCCTGACTGTTTCGATGCGATGGCCTCACACCGTAAAGTGCTCTCAGTCACGTCACCTGCGTGTGTCCAGCAGCTGACACACGAATGCAACGACGTAAACCACACAAGTACATTAGAATCTCCAAGATAGCGTCACAGCCGTACTGAAGGCTTTGACCAAGGCTTGTCGAGGTTATTTAGTGTAACAATCACGAACATCCTCTCTTAGTCTGACCTCTGTGGCTGGAAGTTTTCCAGCAGGTTTTTCCAGTACCTCTCCCGTCAGGAAGTTTCCACTCAACAACAAAGAAGTGGAGGCCCCAGATGTCGCCCGTCTCGCTGCCTCCTCGGTGCCGTCCGTGGACTGTGGCGCTTCAGCTCCGTCTCACTTTACATGCAAAGGATGTCAGAATAAAACTCAGAACCATAACTTTGACTTTGACTCTGTGAACGTCTTAGTTTGGTAGAAAATTAGGGAGCTTAGCTTTTCCACACGTAGTTGTACACACACTTAATATGACGAAGGTTTAAAAAAAGAAATAACACCACAGCTCTTAATCGTTCAGCCTAGTTGTGTATATTTTAGGGGCTTTGGTACGCCAATAGTTTTACTGCCATTGTGGAGTTTGGAAAATTCTTAATGAAGGTCATTAAATATGATTAGTTTGGTAGACTTATGAGAATTTTTTGCAGCGTTTTGGAGAAATATCACCCGTCTCGGTTTAATTAACCTCGTTTATTTTTGAATTAAACATGAAATAGCTGAGCTGGGCTTCAACACAGCCCATCCTGGTTCCCACTGCTGGGGCAGAACCCAAGATTGCAGCGACCTCAGTCCTTGGTGTGTCTCTGCCCCCTGATGGGAGGGCGACCTCTCCAGGATGTGTTCCTGCCTCATGCTAAGATGAATAAACTCCTGCCCCCCCGACCCAGAAAAGGGTCCCCATACAGAAAACCACTCAACTTCTGTGGTTAATAAGCTGTATCAGTCGAATCCGTGTGTGAACACTTCTGGGTTCAGGCTCCCTCCACACAGGTGCACGTATGCAGCAGACACGTTATTTTCTCCTTCTGTATTTTGCTTATTTTCGAGGCACCTCACAACCGCAGCATCATCAGTGTGGCTGCGCCTCTGCAGCTTAAATAACACAGGCCACATCATCACGACTCAGATGGATTGTAAATAGTCAAGGGGGCTATAAATTTGTCACCAGCTTGGACAGAGATAGGGCACATTACCTTCAACTGAAGCATATTTCATCCTTCCCTGGGGCTGATGAAATGCGGAGCACAGGGGCAACACTGCATCTGTAAGTAAGGCCTTCTTTATGGCCTGATTAAGTCATCTGATGCTCGCTGCCGAGCCGACTATACAGCCTTATTTCACCTCCCACTGTGCTGCTGTTGTAATCATCCTGGAGGACGAAGACGGTAAAACAGCACCGAGAGCCAGGGTAACGTGATGGGACCATTCATTCCCCTCTATTTTTATGTCAGCCATTATAACTTCCTATAAACTAATACTGCTGAGAGAGGGCCTTTCCCCCACACGTTCACTCCCGTTGTGGAACAACTCACCTCACATTATTCCCTACTACTACACCCTGGAATGCAAATTCCTAAACAGTCATCTTTCCTCTGTAAAAAGCTCAGAAAATTGCTCATGAATAACCTGTAGATGTTACTGGGCAGCTGTGTTTATCTGTAAAGATCTGTAAATAGGACAAAATATCTGTACAAACAGCTTACAAATCTGAACATGTAAATGTGTGTATTGAATGCTGCACAGAAGAAGTGGTAATAAATTGGTGAATGTTTGTGTATGAAATAACTCTGTCAACGTGTAAACGTGTAAAAGAATTTAAGCAGGAAATAATGATTCCTGGTTGACTCCAGACTTTGCATTTTATCGCTGTTCTGTTCGGTGTCTCTGCGTTCCTCACTTGTCTGATGGATTCCATCCGTTAAAGAACTGATTGAACATCTCACCCAGACCCGAGCCTCATCTCCAGCTCTGCAAATGTCTGAGGCTCTAAACAGCCGGTAACCAGGCCGAATGGTGGCGGTCGCAGTCTCTGCATTTTTAATTCATGCATGATTAAATTCAAAATTCTATTGAAGCAAAAGATTTTGAGTTGATTACTTTGGAAAACATGTACATCAAGAGGAAAGGGAAACGGGTGAACAGGGACCCACGGTGCAGGCGTCACATTACTGAAATTCACCTTCCCCCGATGAAAACTTTGAAAATCAATATTTTTAAAATGATATCAGGTTCTCCACATATTCACGTCTATATATAGAGCAGCTACATGTGATCAAAGCCTGCGCTTTTATGTGCCAGAGGGTTTACAAAAGAGATGTCCTTCTGCACGTGTGTGTGTGTGTGTGTGTGTGTGTATGTGTGTGTGTGTGTGTGTGTGTGTGTGTGTGTCTGTGAGCCAGGAGCACTTTGGCCCTCTGTCTGCGCTGCCAGACTCAGAGGCTCCGGACATGAAGGGGCCAGAGAAAATGCCATCAGAATATTTACAGCGTGTACCAGGTTAACCCTTTAATCGATGCCCTCGTAATAGTGTTGGAAAACATTTACCATCAACAGCTCTCAGCAGCATTTACAGCCCGTTTCCTGCCTGATGATCCCGTTTATCGGCAGATGTAAAAAATACATTTTTGATAAAGGTGAATCATGTTCTCTGCGTATTGAATTGAGCAACGCGACCTGTCCAGACGCACGCTGCTCTTCCATTAAGGCTCCATCACAGATGATTCTGATGGGAGCTAAAACCTTCCTTCTTTGAAGCCTGAAGTTCTTGTGCATACACACACACACACACACACCTTAATCATTTTATACCCGCCGCCTGTCTCTTCTCCTCCGTTTGTGTTCAGGTCTTCTCTCTCTCTTCACTCTCCTTCCGTGCCTTGCTCATTAGCATCTGTGCGCGTGCCAGACTTGATCTAATCCTCACGCTGCTCTCCTCTCCTTGTTTTAGCTGCACAGTTCCCAAGATAATTCCAAGAAGGAAGATGTGACTTTCATATGCAGAGAGTGGGTTCGATCCTACACACAATCACCCTCGGTGCTGACGACGGCGAGCATCCGCTGGTGAGAACAACACGCTAATCCCAACAAGGCCCCTCCTGATATCGCTGTCAGATGTGGAATGAAACAGGGGAAGCGTTTAAAACGGTCCCACGTTGGCCTCCAGGCTCTGACCTCGCCACTCCCCACAGATGCGTGGTGAGAACGTATAGATCTTCAGTGCTGAGGAGATTATCTCCCCAGTCTCCGCCTGCAGCTGGATCCCGCCGTTAACTCCTCATCTGCATTCATTAAGATTCAGGGTGTGAAGCCGCCCCATTGATCATCTTTACGTGACACATATACAGGTCGCACGCTCGTCACGGGCGCGCCACTGTAAACCTTTACGCTTTACAATCGATGACACCACCGTGTCCTCTGCCTTTCAAGAGGGCCCGTTGGACCAGCGTGGGGAGGGTTACACGCGTGTGCTGGAGCCAGGGCCGATCCTGGCCCGGGGGGCTTCGCAGACCCGCACGACTCCCAAATGCAAAGCCCCGCGCGAGCCTGTGTCCTACGCCGCTGCACCACGGGAAGAGTGAGTCCAGTCCCATTGGGTCCTCGGCGACCTGGTCGGCAGCTTAATTTTGTTGGAGTGTTGGCAGATTACCGCCACCTCAGTGGCGCTGTCACGGAGAATGCGGCTCCGGCGGGCAGCGAGCGGGGAGTCGGCACATTGATAAGGACAGCTGCTCTCGGGAGATTTCCCCGGGGACAGCGGTTAGACGGGGCTGGCGCCGGACGTCAGGTGAAAACAGCAGGACGGGCCCCACCGCAGAACGGCGGCTGATCTTCCAGTCTCTTATTATCTGATAGGCAGCTTACAAGCTGGGACCCCATCAGCTGCTGCTGGTGCAACCACAAAGCTTAAGGGCGGCATTATGATTGGATTCACGGTAACCCAGGCACAAAAAAAAGGAAACAAGTGCACAGATTGATAAAAAAGAGACCCCCCCATTGGATTTATTAAAGAAATTGAAAATATAGGTCCAGCTTCACAGTAGTTTTCTGACTTCAAAAGGAGACAAAAGAGAAAATAGAACAAAACCAGGAGTCTTCATAATCATCACTGCCAACATGGGGAAAGAGGATCAAAAACATTGTTTAGTTCAACTTTACATGTGAATATATACGGTTGGCTTTAATAGGCTCATCGGGGAACGGTTTCCTCCACATTTCAAGCTTCTGTTGGATGGGTCCGGGTTTGAAACCCCCCAGGCTCCAGCATTTATGTTAAACTTTCAATTGTGCCTCCTTGTGTATTCAGAAACAAAGAGGTGGAAATAAAACAGAAAAACCAGAACAACAACGGCCAGAGATGTCTCACTGTGAGAATAGTGTTGTTTTGTCCCACGAGCCCGCTGGACTGATTTGGGGGGGGGGGCGCTGATGAGGAAATGTTCATCTCCTGTGCAGCGGTTCAGAGGTAACCGAACATTTACCTCTGATTTCCATCTTTACTGAGCATTAAGGCACCGACTGTCCTGCAGGTAGCGCGTCCAGCTGGAGGACGGAGCAGAACCCTGGAGGACGTCCCGCCCAGCCTGATGTGTCCCCTCTGGTGCTACGGGGAATCTTCCCTTAAAAGAAGGGGGGGGGGGCTGTTCACCAGCTTTGAAAGGTGATGATGAGGTAAACGAAGGAGGCTTGAATCTGCTGTGATCACACCTCGTGCCAGACGGACAGGTGGCGCTGGTCAGGTTGGGGCTTCATCACCGACAATCTGAAGATCGTTTCTGAAACATCCCAGTTGTGAATAAATGTTGAGTCGGGCCTCACCGCTGCTGCATTACACGTCTGAGCGACACCATTTCAGGCCTCTTCCCTCTGATTTGGGCGTTAATGGATGGTGTAATTGCATAGTGGAGCTAAAATGGAAATTAATGGAAATCAGGAACAAAATGGTCGGATAAAGAATTACAAAAACAAAAAACGACAACACGACCGAAGATGGATTTGGTGGGGAGATGAAGCATTTTTCCTGTTTAAACTTCCACAGTGACACCTGATTATGACAGGATTTTCTGTTTTTGAGGCTGAATATCTGCAGTGTGGAGGACGTCAGATACAGTTAACAAAGGCAGCACATAACTGGTTACTGGTTTACTGCACAGCTCCCAGTTCAACCAGACCATCTAGTGAATGGTCCCTGACATTCAGGCTTTCTATAACTCTGAACCGTCATTCACCAGAGACTCTATTCTCGATGAATTCTTGATGGAGGGATGAAGAGTACCAGCGTATTTGTAGATCCAATGAATGATTTTCTATGAATAATTCAAACAGTGCACATCACAGGTCCTCACAACTATATGAATATGTATTAGACAGTAATGATGTAATGTGTGTAGTAGAATCATATTATGAGGCTAATTAATGTCTGATTTCTGTTTTTAATCAAATGTATCACTTTTAAAACAATATATTTTACAATATATTTGGTTCTAAAACAAAATATCTTGAATGTCCTTTGCAAAGGCTGTAAAGTAAATTCTTCTTTTGGGTGTTGGTAAAGCTGAAGCATTCTTTCTTCTTTCCTGATCACTTGAATCGGCTGGTCCTTTAATGTCACCATCTTGTTCTCATTTACACCAGTTTTCTCATAATGAAAAATATATAAAAATATATCATACACAAACAAAAAATAATTTAAAGTTGTAGAATATTTGTCACATTTGTGCACTTAACGTAAATTCTCAGGAAGTGAGCAAACACACTCCTCCCTAAAACTGCTGGACAGAACGGGGTTGTTTGTTTAAATCGTCATGGCGAGCCGCCGTTGAATCAGCACAACAGGCTAAAAACAAAGGAAATTCATTGTGCGATAGCCGGGGGCTGCTGGGCCTCACGCTCACGACTGTTGTCAGGTGAAGGCAGCGCCGAGGCCCCGTTTGAGCGGCTCCCCTTGAATTAGATTTCACTCCAACTTAATCTCTTTACTTGTGTAGGGGCTGTTTTGTTGGAGTGCTTGTGCATGATGCAGCTTAATCCCCGCGCCTGCACGGGCCCCGGCCTTTGATCGGCTCCTGTCGCAGGAGCCATATCGGCAGAAGTCGTCCGACTCGAAGACTTCCTTCCTGCTGCCGCCGCTGACGAGATTACAGATGAGGATGAAACCATCAAGCGTTGAGGAAGATGGCAAAAAAAAGAGGATGTGGAAGCAGCAACTGGTTTTATTTTGACATGATTTATGACAATCCGTGTTGTTATATTTCCCATGTCTCCGCCCCCCCGGTTCATGCACATAAGAAGCGTAAACAGCGTATATAAGCACATGTGTGCGCTCTCTGGGGGGTTAATAGCGATCTCATCGTGACTCTCTGCGAGGTTAAAGTGAGAGCTGGAGCAGCGAGGCTGTTTCCCAGCGGATCACGGTGACATTTAGAAGCCTCAATAATGTGCTAATGATTCAGTTTTTTAATGACTTGGCCCATGCCCCCAGTTGCAGGTAGAAGCATTTTATCCTCTGTTCAGAGTCAAACATCCAATTAATGTGCAAGTTAACCCCAGACAAAAGGTGGTGGAGGATCTACACCTGCGATTTAGCATGTACACATGCACGTTCTCCCTTTGACTCGTGGGTAATCTCCAGGAAGACTCTGCTGGTTCCGCACGTTCACGTCAGCAAGTTCCTGCCTGCATGTGTTAACGTAGCTTAGCACGGAGGGAGAGAGGCGCGGCCGTGTTTCTGTGCCAAAGTGCCTTTGAGCAACACACTGACCTCTCAGTAACACCCAGTTGTTTTTGGGTCTGGTCCTTTGGGTCCAGCCTCTGGTGAAGAGCTGCAGGTTTAGGAATGTACAGAAATGAGAAACGCAAAATAAATAAAAGCATCAAATACATACTGGTTTCCTCCCAGTTTGCCTCCTTTAAGCAGATTGCCTGGGGCCGGACACTGGTGTAATAACTCACTAAGCACACAGTGATCCCAGGACGGACGGACGGGAAACTCCGGTGGAGAAATTCACCTGAGTTATGCCTGCGACAGCTGAGGGCCCCGTTTTTATTTTCCATTCCTTTTTCTCTTTAAGCCTGGAGTAATATTATGAGGTACAATTTAATATGTGAGAGGAGGGAGGAATCTGGATTTTTATAATCTTGTGATAAGGAAAGGGATTAAGAATAAAGAAGGGATTAATTCACTTGATCTGCCAATATGGTGGACCAACAGTCCCCCCCCCCCCCCCCAGGAAGTAATATATCCCCCTCCTTGTACAAACCAACTATAACCCAATTACTCTTCTCTGGAGAAACTTGATTTAACTACATCGTGTTTTACCGACTGTCTCTGATCACCTGCTTCACTGTGGAATCCATCAACTGAAATGAAGCAGTCACGCAGAGATCATGTGTGTTAAACCACGTCAATAAATACACGACACGTGAAACAATAATAATCTACATAGTTTAACTGTTCTGAATGGAGGTCTCATTAGTGCTTAATGACGTGTGGGATTACGAGCGTGACGACTGGTCCATCAAAACAGAGGAAAGGTAAAAGGTGATTATTCACTGGTGGATGGAGGAGACGTCATGGCGGTCTGACCCTTTCACAAAAGAACATGTTTCAATTCACTGTTACAAAATCACATTTCACAATTTGTTCCAATACATTGTTGTTTTTTTTAAAATGGATTAATCACAGATTGCGGTAAACAACCACCCCCCACAAACCAGCGTGTCCTGTAAGTGTAGGGTATTGAGTACAGAGACAATCGTCTAAAGCCGGGTGTTTTATGGGCTTTATAATGGGCACTGATCTCTATCTGCGGTGGGAAGGGAAGATTGAGGTGATTAGAAGTTGATACTCCCTCAGGCTTTGGATTATGGTAAATATAGTGAGGATCATTAAAACGGCTTCCTCATTCCCTTCAAGTCAGTGCTTATGTTACTGGACCCTCTGAGGAAAAACAATCCATAACTGCAAACGCCTCATAACCCTTCTGAAGCAGGAATACATACTCCATAAAGTTAAATCATCAATAAACCTCCAATAACTTACTGATAAACATCACGAGTTTTACCTCCTGTTAACCCCGTCAGTCTGGTTCAGTGATGGAGGAGAGTTTCTGTACCTCCTGAGTGATGGGAAACACTACAGATGAGGTTCCAGATGCTGTCAGGAGCGCCTGATGTTCTCCCTGGAATGAGGAGACGCACCAGCAGACGAGGGTTTTTCATGGCCAGTTAATGTATAGAAGGGAATTTAACAAAAAGCACAAGAAAGAAAATCCTGTTTTTACAGCTAATATGCGACCCCTTCACAGCTGATCCATGACTGACTTCTGCCACGAGGAAATGAAAACGCTCTGCTGCTGATCCGAGTCTGCAAGGACGGGGACGGTCAGGGGACGCGATCAAAATCCACAAGGAGCGAGTCCCGGTAGATCAGCAGGTCAATCACCGGGGTTCAGGGCTGGCTGTGAGGCCAGGGAGGGGGTGACCCTGTGGGGCGTCCAGGAGGAGGCTGCTCCAGCCTCCAGCTCGCACACACTCCACCACTTCAACGCTCTCAGAGGACACGAGGTACGCACCAACAACTGTCCTGGACGGGGACCATGAGGCAGAAGACCCTCAGAACACCCAGGCTCGGTCCTCGGTATTTCACATAAACAGTTCTGAATTAGACCGAGCTGCTGTTGTCCGTCAAACTGATGGACAAGGAACTTATGGCGCTCAATTAATGTTGCTTAATTGATGTTTAATTTTCAGTGTTTGCAGTGACCTGGTCTTTCATTTGGAGAAATGATGGACAGACAGTCAACAAAGCTTCACTGAAACGTTCAGAATGTCACCACTCCTGGACCTGCTCTGCTCCGACCACGGACGCACACTAATAAACAACATTTGTGTGGGAGCCAAAGTGTGTTTAATGTGGCTTTACATGTTTGTTTTTCTTGTGGTCTAAATGTAACATGTTCAGAAGTGTTCGTAAGTCTAAATATGTGATTTGGTTGGATAAAAGTGTAATTAAAATAGTTAGCTAAAAGTCATTTGATTTAATTCACATTTATTTCAATTAACTTTTTGCAACCTTTTTTTTTAGGAGCCATCTGTGTGTTCCTGTCTCTTTAAGGGAGTGATGGACGTTTAGGAAGTGGATGCTCTTTAGGACCGAGGCACACAGCTTTCTCACCGTAGAGCCGGTTTTGATGAGAATATTACTTTAAACACCCCTTTAAAAGATATTCGGATATAAACACGTCAGTTTAATCTTTGTGCACCAAAGTCTTGTGGACGTATTGAAGGTGCGTGAGTTGAGTCAACCTCGTTTTTTAAACTTCACAATTTGAATTTTGAATTTTGAATAACACTGATTGAGTGTCCTGTTTCTGCCAGCTGTCTAATTTAGAGGCTCTAAACCGCCTCTGGGCATGTGAGTGTGTGTGTGTGTGTGTGAGTGTGTGTGTGTGCGTGTATGTGAGTGTGTGTGTGAGTGTGTTTGTGTGTGTGTGTGAGTGTGTTTGTGTGTGTGTGCAGCACCTGATGGCCTCTCCATGGTGCATCCCTGCGTCTAGCTGTGGATGGTCTCCAGCAGTGTGCCTGTCTCTTTTGTTTATCACTTATTATTCTTGGAGAGAATCCTTGAATTTGCCTCAGGTGCAGTTTTCATTTCCATTTTATTATTTGCTCAGATTAGCGGGAGCGGCGGTATCGGTGTCGGCGTAGCCGGCTAAGCTGTGTCTAATAGGCTGGAGTCTAGACATACCCTCACCAATTATCCACTGTAAATACAAGCCTCTCCTGGCTCAGGGCTTTGTTTGCTCACTTCTCTCTCAGATCTGCATGACTGGAATCAACGTCAATAAACACGTTTTTAAAGGGTCAAGCTCAGCGTCTGACACATCGTGAGTCCTGCGAGAAGGTGTGATCAACAGTCAGATGGACGTCAACAGCATCAGTGAACTGATTCCAGATCTGTCTCCGTTCTGCTGAAGAGGTCCAGCTTCACACACACGTGTTTACTGGTGGAACAGCGTGTCTGGTGATGCGATATGGTTGATGACCAGCTGACCTGGGCTGATGGGAGGGGCGGTGGGGAGGCCTTCAGCCCAACGTGGTGACTCAGCAGGACAGATACCTGCATGGAGGAAGAGCTTCGTCTCACGAGAGATGCTGCAAGACATCAGTTGTCATGGTAACAGATAGCTGGGTGCTTCAGGATGGAGGGCTTTCACCAAAAGTCAATCAGCAAACCTTTAAAGACCCCAAACAGGAAGAGACACCAGGAGCGTCAGCACGAGGGTCCTTCAGATGCTCAGGTGACATCACGGCATCGCCCCCTTCGCCGTTCTTCCTCTGCTGGGTCTGAGTCCCGTACGGCGTGGAGCGGCAGACAGCAGACCCATGTCAGACACCGGCGACGCGCCGCAGACGTCCCGGGTAAAAGACGTCTGCGGCGCGTCTGCGAGATGGAGACGCAGATGTTGTGGGCTCGTCCTCGCCGCAGCGTTTGCTTACGGCACGAACAAAGTGTCAGCTGCCCAAGCGGCGAGCTCAGCGGTGACGGAGCGGCGAGGAAATGGCAGCTGACAGGCAGAGAGGCCGCCGGACGTCTCAGGACGGACGCGGCTCCATTTTTCATGAGTCTGTCGTCCCTCATTCATAACGCCTCCACCGCTCTCCTGACCTGACCAGAGGTCCGTGCTGTCCGACCCCGCGGCCCGGGACAGCCCGGAAAGTGCGGACGCCACCGGAGGTTGCAGCGCTTCCCGTCCTGCAGGAGGCGCCCACGCGCGGTCGTGCACGGGCGACGCTTGGTGACAACGATCCCAGCGGATCAGCCTTCCGTAACCCTGCTGCACCAACGCCTCAACACGTCCTCTCAGTCAGGTTCACGTCCGTTACGTGTCCCCTCTCAAACCACCGTGTTTGTGCTGATAACCACCACCACCAGGTGGCGCTGTGAGCGGAGCCATGCTGACTGTTGCAGTTCCATAAAAACAACCAGATCCGTTCCTACCTGAAATTAGGTAGATCCCTTTCTACCTAATTCCATTTCTACCTAAAATTCCCGGTAGAAACGGATCTGGCTGTTTTTACCTGGAATTAGGAAAAAAAAGGTCAAAAGCAAATCCAGAATCCACAAGTTCAGAGGAGCCAGCGCACCAAAGTCCACCAGACAACCCCAGCGGAGGCCTAAACCGGGATGTCGGTGGCTCACACGTCTGTGCAGGAGGCTCTCTCAGACTTACTTATATTGGGTTTAAATGTTTAAATCGTTAAGTGGGACGCAGCGCGCTCCTGACGTTATTCCATACGATAGCGTGTCAAATGAATTGCTCCGCGGTACCGCAGAGCGCGGCCGTAAGCCTCATCAGATCAACGGCGCTGCCGATGAACGCCTGTTAGCGGCGTGTTCTGCTGTCACCGCACAGCCGGAAGCCCTGTGTCACCCCCACTCACAGTCCCAGAGGCCTGCTGGGATAAATCAGGAATACATTAGTGTTTCCATAGCAGCGCTGGAGCGGGGTCAAAGGTGGGTGTGTCATGTGGTCCCGCACCACCCTGCCACCATCTCTGCGGAACCACGTCTGCGGGTCCACCGCTGCTTCCACCGCTGCACCTTCGTCTCCAAACCAGTCCCCCCGTTCCTCCTCACATCCACGCTCACCGGTGTTCAGCGCGCACAATCCGGTCTCTGTTGATGCGAGTTTGTTAAAGCTTGTTCACACGTCGGCCCACATAACCTGTGAGCGGAGCTGCTTCATTCATCCGTGGAGGCAGCACGATCTCCTCCTCTTCCTCGTTACGCTCCTTGATGTTCCAAAAAAGACACTCCAATTCTGAAGAAAATTCTTTATTTTTTTCACCCCCAATTTGTCGTACTTACTTCAATGTGATACTGAATAATACAGTAATAATAATAATAATAATAATAATAATAATAATAATAATAATATTTAAATGCCTCCTTTTTCAACAATAGGTCAGATTTTTATTTATGAAATCTGTTTTCTGGTGTGTTTGATATTTAGTCGCTCAGGTAAGTCCAGTCTATACCTGACAAATCGCACCTTCATCCATGAGTTTAAAGTGGATTAAAGTGTGGAGGCTCCCTTTAACCGCCCCACTCCGGAGTCACCAGCTGATTTCCCCAGTTTGTGTCCCACTAACGACCCAGGGGAGGCATGAGGTTATTGAAAGAACCACGGCGACGTTCTGAACAGTCAACCTCTGACTTCTGTGGAATGTGGGGCTGCTGGTGTGATGTCCTGTCATAACACACACACACACACACACACACACACACACACACACACACACACACACACACACACCACAGAAAAAAGCACTCTGGTGCAGCAGTTTATCAAAGTCCTCAAACAAAGTTTGCCACTCACAGTTCAGCTGGTGTCATGGTAATCACTTTTGTATTCTGCTGAGTGAAATATGATGTATGAGCATCTGCTTTCCAAATGAGTTTACACCGGCGTCAGAGCTCGATATCTCGGGCAAAGGTAATCATTTCTTGTTCTGTATTTCAAATACGAGATGGAGGGAGCTGCAGCAGAGGAGGGAGACAGGCAGATGGTATTACGCTGACTTTTGAGGAATGGAAAGCAAACAAAAGGGTAATGTGGGAGGAAAGGAAAACTCAATCTTCCGATTCCCCTGTTGTACCTGTCAGCGCGTCACGTGACGTGTCCCAGCGACGGAGCACCAGCAGACAGGAAGGTGAAGAGCAGCCTCCACATCTGCTTCTCTTTTTCCACATGTGGCATCAGCAGTCACAACGCCCACGCACCACAACACCGCCGCAAGACGGCAGGAAGAGGAGAAAGACTTACACAGCATCCTGGTCGCCCTTAAAATAAAGATATACAAAACATATGTATTTACTTTTCCATCACATTGTACATGAAGATGGCTAAAAGAGTGTTTTTGTTTGTCAGAGACACAAGGACGGATCAATCAAACAATATTTCATCTTTGCCCTTCAGAAATTCATCAAATCAAATTAAGAGTAATAATAATGGTGCATGAATGGGTGAATGAAAGAATGGATGGATGGGTGAATGGACGGATGAATGGGTGGATGAGTGAATGAGTGAATGAATGAGTGTATGATGGACCTGAATTATTTAAATGTTTAGAGTGCTGTTTCGTTTCTGAGACACAAGATTCACAGGCACAACCCACCAGTCTCCCTTTTATGGTTTCCATGGAAACGCCAGTGCACGTTGCATGAAATATTGTTCTTGTTTAAAAAGTGAATTTAAAAGGTGAGACACTTGGTCTGAAGGCAGCGGTGCAGCATGAGCCGTGGCGCATGTTTCAGAAAGGCTGTTTCCAGCAGGCGTGTGGACACACTCGGTCCTCACAGGACTGGTAGAACCCATCAAGGCACCAGCCGCGGTGCCGCTGAACCTGGGAGTTCACCTTCTCCTCAGCCTGCAGGCGTGAGCGCAGCCTGTGTGGAGGGGATCTAAAAGCCTGTGGAGGGGCCTGAATGTCAAAACCATGCCGCTCACGTCGGGAGGCTTCCAGCTCCATCATTAGATTCCTGTTGATTCGGTCCTTCAAGGGAAAAACGATTGTATTTTAGGAATTGTGTCAAACTGACACTTTTCCCTGTTGATGGAGAAAAACGGGACGTGTCCGCTTCCTCGTTCCTGTGGGTCCTTCGTCTTTGGCGGTAGTGTTTGGAGCTCGTAGTGTTTTTTTTAAACAAAGTTTAACAAAGTTTAACTGCTACAGATTCCAGGTTTGTTGCTCCCACAGAGAAAAGGTATTAAATTTGAGAGCGCTTTGCTCAGAGTTACCTTTTGTTTGTGCTTTGATTTATCTGTATTTGGGGTTTTACAACCTTGCAGAGTGAGCTGACCATAAAAGCCTTAATTATCAAATGTCCTAAAGATATTATGATAGAACCTCCGCTGATGAAATGCAGTTTGGACGGGCTGAGTTGTGATCCGAATCTTTTTGGCCGAGCTAATCCCGCTGCCTACGTGGGGATGAGAGGACAGTCGGGGGGAGTCAGGGCAGTAACATTTTAATTTGGAGATGGTACACTAGAAATGTTAATGTTATCAGAGATTTATGGGAAAATCTTCCTCTAAGCTTCGACCAAACAACAAAGCTCTTCCTCTGCTTCTGAATTACAGTAAAAGCCTTCTTCTCCATCAAACACTATGGACGATTAAATGTTGTCACGGTGACCCACCTTTTTTTAAAGGAACCAGCACGACTCTGGAGGTCTGTCAAGGTTGTAGTTCCATTATTTCTTTTTAAGGATTTGGCGTCAAAAGAGGTGACATATTTGATCAAATGGATATGAACCTTCTTTTGGTAAAGAAAAGTAAATGTTGGTCACAAAAGATGTTGCTAGAGCAAAGAAGTTCAAAAGTAATTAACAGGATATAAAGCAAACGACACGTTCAAAAAGTGTGAAAATGCCCCAAAATTCTGTTGGCGTAAACTAAAATCTCCAGATTTGACTGTACAGCTGAAGCCTGCTCAGAGACTGGGGAGTTCTTCTCCCAGAGCTCCCCATGGGGTCATTCCAGATCTGTTTCCTGTGAGACAAACAAGCAGCTTGGCCTTTATTTCCACGGCAACGAAGGTGACCTTTGAGGGAATTCTTCCACCTCAGCAGGAAGTGTTACACATGACAGGAGTCAGAGGTGAGCCACACTCTTTCACCCTCCAGGTATTTCAAAACTACTTCCAGGTCTCTCTCCATGACTGTCCATTACTCGAGCCTCCATCACGATGTCTGTGCCTGACCCAAAGGGACGGGCAGGATCACATGCTCAGCCCAGAACCTCCAATATAATCCCCCCACCTTTGATCATGATTTGCTCCTAATCCGGCTGACAGGGTTAGATAAAGCCAGCCAGAGGCAATATGCCCGTTGGAGGTGGGGTACCTGCTCCTTCTGGTGGACGGACGCCCTTAATTGCATCTTCTCGCCCAGCGAAACAAAGCTGGGCTTCCAAAGTGAGAGTTAAAGCCGTGGTCGGGCGAATCAGCCGCTCGGACTTGTTGAGTTCTCATTGATCTCGCTGCGCTGAGAGACACAGCTGGAGAGGCGGGATGCTCGGCTTCCATCCTTTATTTTCAAGCTTCATTATAACTGATTAAAGTGACTTTGCATCGTCTGGTCACAGCAGACGAGCTGTTTCGCAGAAGGTGGGGATTTCTCCCCCCTAAGTCCTCTGAGTATTACATGGACTGTCCTTTTAATCTTCGCACCATACATTTGGCATGCAGGAACACACGCGCACACACGTCCCGTAGCGACAGCGACCTTCCCCCACCTACAAAGGAGTGACCCTCGCTTAAGCTCATAGACCATGGCAGACATCTGCACTGTTATAGCAATTTATTTAAGAACCAAATGCTTCATTATCGCAGCGCTGAGCCTGAAAACCAGAGTTTTACGACAGAGGCGCAGCAGAGTAAACGTGGGGTCGTTCTCCCTCGCAGCAGCGTCGTGCCAGAGGCTGTTCTGTGTACATGTTTACCTTAAAACCAAGTTCATCGTCACATTTTCAGTGACATCAGAAGGACAAAAACATTCAGGCTTTTCTATCTGCTTGTCCTCCAGTTGACAAGGTCAAGTTGAACATATATTCGATCCACTAAAACACAATGGTGGCAATAACAGTTTGAAACTTCACTCTCTGATAGAAACCACAATGAGCTCACGACTTGTCCGAGGAAACATTTGAATCTTTTACATTTGTCATACATTATTACATTGACCAGTGTGAGTGCCAGTGCTGGTTCCAGTTCAGGCTTATTTTATCTCTAGTTTATCTTTGGGATGCTGCTTAGTTTTGGTCCACAGTTTTTGTTTATGTCTTTATTTATTATTTTACTCAATTGAAGCGTTCTTCCTGTGGAAGAGGTTAAAATGTCTTCATCGTCTCGAACCTCCCATTTCAAACCCAAATCCTCCCAGTACAAGTACCCAAGTGTTTTATGCTCATGACTTTTTAATCACCCATTCTCTCTGTTCCCTGTTTACTGGGGCTCGCTTACCGTGTTTGCTTCATGGGAGGAACCTGTGGATAGAGCTCTGTAATCTGGAGGAACTGGCTTCAGGAACATCATCAAAGTTTCCTGATGTCTCATTTCCCCCGGCAGCCTCCCCCCGACCCTCATTTCGCCTCCGTGAGAATGTTCAGCTCATCATTTTAGCCTCCTCTCATCCTTCTCCGCAGATTCTTCATCTGCCTACGGTGTGATTCATGAAGCACAATTAGAGGAGGGAGAGGGCTGTATTACCAGCGGGTCCTTGTTCTGCTGCCCTTGCTCCCTCTCATCACTGCACACTAATGCTCCTGCCTCAACGCACATCAGCACTGGAGCAAAGTGAAACAGTCCTGTGTTATTTTATTCGCCCAGTAGGCTCCAGACGGGTTCTACTGGTGAGCCAGGTCGACCCCTTCCACCAGTGCAGCTACGCCGTGACATTTCTCTGCCTCCCTAATGAGACCGGCGAAAAAGTCATGCTGAAACCAGCAGCCTGGCGGCGCGTGGTCCCAGGGGCCTCTCAGAGGGCCCCAGGTCCCGCTTAGCCTGGTGAAATATTCCTCTCTTTGTGGTGCGCAGGGAAAAAGACCAACGCTATTGAAGGGTAATTAGTGTCGGGACAAAGTTTTTAAGAATTCTTCCTCCTCTTCCGTCTTCACACTCGATTTGAAAACATCCAACCACAGTTAGAAAAACCTCCCAAATCTGACCTTTTGACCTCCGAAGGGGTCTTTGCTGGTGCTGATGTGGATGGAGGGCCCATATGAAAGATGACCTCGTCAATATGAACAAACCTCACGCGTGAAAATGCTGAAAGTCCCAAACGTGCTGACAAAAAGGATCTGCAGCACGGCGATGTTAATGACTCTTTAATCTCCCTGATTTAAGGGAAATACAAATGTAATTAATCCTCTGCTAAATAATGCATAAATCCTTTTACACAGTCTTGTTTTTGAATTAAATGTTGCTCTTTTCTATCATTACAAGGACAAAACGTGTCCAGTTTCCACACATGAAAGCAGAAAACAAAGATGGTTGTTGCTGTCAGTCATTCCTGTCACTCTGGGTAAAAGTCTGGGACAAGCGCAGCAGCTGGGAGTCGTTCTGGAGGTCCTGGTGCCTTTTCTCTGAGCTCTCTGTGTGAAAAAAGCTTTTAGTCGCCCCTCTTCTGTCAGGCACAGCGAGAGTTGCCACAATTGTTACCGCGCTGGAGGATATACAGGTGGTGGAGGTAGCGACCTCCAGCCCGCTCCCAGACTATTCTGCCACCTCGGAGGGGGCGCACTCGCTCCCAGAAGACGGGGAATGGCCTGTGGCACTCAAGCAGCAGGACACTTTACAAAGTCCTGCATAAAAGGTCAGGATTGATTTTTCTCTGCTCTGGTTCTATTAGAATGTACTTTACCCGTCTCAGTTCATTGTTTTGTGAAAGTGCTCAGACCAGTTTCCCCACCAGTAGCACAAAGGCATGGAGGTGTTGAGGTCGAGACTTCCAGATGATGAAGAAGGTTTTAAAGCCGTGGTGCAGTTAAAGCCGTTGGATGATGCAGGGCTAAAGCATGTGTTCTTTGTTGGGAGCAAAGCCTTGAAATGAGCTGTTTTTATTTTATTAGTATTTTGTTGGTTTCAATGAAATGACTGTAAATGTCACATAATTACTCAAGAAGATGGCGGCTCCATCCTTATTCATTCACCCTTCATTCATTTACCATTACATTCTCTGTTTTACAGACCCAGAGCCTGACCCCCCCCAACCAGCAGTGATGGCCTCAAACACTGCCTGTCGACAGGAAGAAACGCTGTGCAGGACCACGCTCATGCAGGCGGAGAAGGTTCATTCACTTCTGTTTTGGCTGAAAGGATCTGAAAGGACATTTGTGGACCTCCATCAGATATTTTCCTAATGTGGCATCACCGCGCACCCCCCTCTCAGCTCGATGTAGCGACACTGAACCCCCATAACCCTACGATCTGGCCTTGACAGCGTTCTTCTGAGCCACCGGCGTCAGAACCAGTCTGCTGCTCTCCAGAACCACGACGCCACTCATAATTGTCAGATAAACAAAGGAGGCGGCTCAACAGACTGATCTGAACCATGGAGCGTTAGAGGTTTCATGGAATCCTTCCCCAGCTCTGAACTCCAGGTCAGATCATTTCTGTCCAGGAGGCGTGTTTGTCCTCACAAGATAAATACTTCATACAGTAAACGGAGGGAGCTCCGCTCCCTCTCGGAGCAGGAGGACCTTTTCCAGGCACAAAGGCTCCAGTCAGCAGCAGCATAATTGCTTTTCATACGGCAAATTTGCTTTTACTTTCTTCCAGTTAATGAAATTAAACCAGCACATTCCTCCAACAATCAGCAGTGCATTGGATCTAAATGTCACCGGCTCCTGGATTTCTTCATTCAATTTGAGCAAACACCCGAGAGAGGGGGCATATGGCATGAAGTGATTGACAGAGTTCCATTACAAGGGCTTATCAGACTCCTGTCTGCAATTATCCAGGTTCAATATGCTGGTGGGATTTGATTTGTGCCAGGATTATCGTCAGTTTGTGACCCCTTTATAATTTTCATTAGCGCGTTCTCCCCTGCTAACAGCCGCATGCCCTCACCCACTCACCCGCTCACCCGCTCACCCACTCACTGCCGCCTCATTGTTCCGCCCAGGCGTTTGTGCATCGACTCTGGCCTATCAATCTTTATTTCATTTGTGGATTTTGATATTAACATTTGACATTTGGTTCACGGTTTGCTGTCTTTATGTAGCCTTTGGCTTAGAAAGTCAAAACCTTTCTGCCTGGGTGGTAACTGCAGAAGAAAGAGGCCTTTTAGTTGTTCTGTGAGAGGACAGACAGATGTGTGTAAAGGTATTCATACACAGACATGCTCTATGAAGAATAAAGGTACAGGAATAAAAAGCAATAATGATAATCTTTACTGGGAGAAGACTTTATAAAATGCTTTACTCCAAACAGTGAAATGCAAATATGTGAACATGTTTTAAGATGTCTTTCTACTGCTGGTACCACCATCATGTCTCGTGACGCTTTGTCACTGACACGATGGCGGAAAATAAACACAAAATAAAACCATCTTCATAACGACGTGAAGGCGCTTTGTCTCATCCAAACCTGCAGAGAAAAATTCAGCTTTGATGAAGTGGCGACAGGACAATAGCTTCTAAATTTCCTTGTGAATAAAAAAAAAAAGCTTTTATATCAGGTGGAAATGGTTCAGACAGCTGAAAGAAATCAAGGTTCCAGGGGGAGTTTTTTTTGAGCTTCATACAAAGAACAGAAAATGTTTTCACCTTTGCTTCAGGATCTCCTCCTGTGGTCAGCACAGCCGCCGCTGAGGCCAGGTCTGCCGTTATAGGCCGGTGGGAGATGAATGGGTCCAGTCACACGTGCGGCTGAAGGACAGATCGCTCCAGTGTGGGTGTTCCGGTGCGTTTGGGTCAGCAGATGAGATCAGCTCTTGTACCTCCGAGGAGCACGGGCTGGAACACGCAGGAGGAAACAGGCAGACGCATCTGTGAATGTACATGCTCTCTAATCTGGAGGATCAGGCACTGTTACTGCATCCATACGAGCACAGACACACAGCAGATGGACGGGTGGAGCTGGACGGAGACATCGCCCTGAAACACACACGTCCACAGACGTTCATAGTGTGGGCCCTTAACTCTGCTGCTCTAAACACTTTGGGTTTTGAGCACTTTTCATTTTAAATGAGTCCCTCGGTCTGTGAGAATCACACACTGGCAATGCAGTGGATACACACACACACACACACACACACACACACACACACACACACACACACACACACACACACACACACACACACACCGGAACTGGAAAGTCACCGGTTCAAATCCCCACCACAACACGCTGGTAGCTGGTAAGTTTCCAGTTCACCTTGTGGGCGCTGCTACGGTGCCCCTGAGCAAGGCACCGGTCCCCAGTGTAAAAGCAGGTGTAAGAATATGCGGCAAATAAAGGCTTTCTTCCTCTCCTTGACCTGTGCTGCTGTTACATAAAGCTCCATTGATCGGCTGTACTAACGTCAGAAACGTTGTTGTCATACCTAATTTGATTTAAACGGACTGAAATATTAAAAGGAGGGTAAACTGCCTACACATCAGCTGATCCTGCTGCGGGTACAGAAATACTCCGTTTTAATTCCAGCTTTACTGGAAAAGTCAATAGTTTTGCTGCACTCATCAATACAGGCGTTTCCACCAAGCCTGCAGCTTTTCTGACACAGAATAGCCTCTAATTACGTGAGATTGGAAATATTGACAGGACAGTTGTGCTGTAGAGGATTTCAATGCCTGAAATAGGATACTTCTTGATAACTGGCAAAAGCGGGATCAGGTTACAGTTTATTTTTAATCTTTTGGCTTCTCATTCCCACACCCAGCTTTTAAAATGCATGCGCATCATTTAAATGGATGTTTGTTTGAAACTCTTGTTTCCAGTCACACACAGGAAAACCAGAGTGCTTCAAGCTGCGGCGCAAAACCTGGCAGAGAAAAGGGAAGTGGCAGAAAAAGTTTTCCTCAAATACACACCGCTAATGAGCTGGGGAGAGATTTGCATAGCCTGATGACTAAGGAACCCTGGTAATTACCTGCGTGCACCTCGAGGTTTAATCTGCGATGAGTACAGGCTCCGTGACAATGCCAGCCAATCAATCCCTGTCTGCCGATGTCAATGGGAGCAGCAGCTTCCCTGGTTTAACGCAGCTATCTGTTGACTCATGAGTCCACTGGTGGCTCTATGAATAATTTCTCCCTTCGCTCCCCGAGGACATGCAGCAGTAATGCAGACCTCATCCTCATTATTAAAGGAGATTTCAGCTTTTCCGATATCCTCCAAGTGGGACAAGCCTCCCTTTATAAAGGTTATGCTTTGAATTTTCACCTTTGAAAAGGGAATTTTAAATGTTTTAAATGTTGATATGTTTTACCATAGCAGGTATTATTCCTTAAATAAGCCAATGATGCTGTTGCTCAAATGTAATCTTGTGTGCTTATCTAAAAGCATTACTCTGGAATCTGCTGCCTCTGACACTGCTTTAAAAATGTGGGCCAAAAAAAAAGAAAAAAGAAAAAAGCCCCGGTAACTTCTAAACAAGTGCATGTTTTCCAATGACATTACTTAAGCCGTTCAAGGACTTGACTTCATTTTGAGTGAAAGCATGTCAGATTTGATTGATTGGATGATATAATGTGTACTCTGGGCCCTCCGCCACTGTCATGGAAATAGGTTGACAGCTGGGCCTGATTCTTTATCAGACTTATACCAACCATTTGATCTGCGGTGCCAAAGCCCGTGATTGTATTAAAATGTGTATCAAGGCTTTGGAAGGCACGAGTGCTCGAAAAACTCATATTCTTTGTGACAAAAAAAAGACACTTTGGAAGAAGCTCGAGACGGTCAGTTGTTCAGGTTTGGTGTCCAAGGACTTTCCTTCATTCCTGCTTTCCTGTTCAATGTAAGCAAAAAAGGATCAGCAGAGACACCCACACAGCATCATGTCCTCACACAGCATCATTAGTGCTGCAGCTTTTTTCTCTGATCAGTCGATGTAAAAACCACGGTGCAATAATAGTGAAACATTGAAAATGCAACCGCATGGGTCGCATTCTCCAGCAGATTTTTAAAATTCTTTTTGTCAAACTTTACTATGAAAAAGTACAAAAAAAGAAGTCCCTGAGCAGCGAGCCCTCACGTGTCCACACACTGCTTTCAACATGGATCTATTAAGAGTGTGTTACATAAGAGCTGCAGTTATTTCACACACAATAAACTCATATTTTCTCTTCATGCTGACATCCGCTGCAAAAATACCCACGATCCTCTAAAACGAGCCGTGCGGTGTCGGCCTGTGACTCATCTGAAGATGAATAAATGACGTGATCGATGCTGGAGACGAGCGCCTGAAGACACGGGGAGCAAACGCTGAGCTGAGCCTGAAAACTGTCGCGTTTTCCACCCTTAAGGCAGGTGAAGGAGCGCCGACGCTGCTGACGGTTCACGTGAGTCTGCGCAACCGTCGCTGCACATCAGCAGGTTCGCAGCCCCGGCCCTGTCCTCCTCCCCCCTCCTCCCCCCACCCCCTCCCCCCTCCACGTCCACATCCTCCACCAGCTGACCCCCTGCTGCAAATCCCCCGGCCCAGCACCACCAGGCAGGCGGCCGCTGGCAGAGGATGACAGCAGCCTTTCAGCCTCGCCGACCTTTGACCTTAACAGGAATAAGTCGCATTTGGTGGAGCTCCTCCCTCGTTAGTGTAAAAAAGGCTGCTGGTCCACGTGCACGTGCACCTTCCTGACAGCGCATGTGCCACACACACTTATATTAGTTAAGTATCAGTTAAACACATATTAAAGCTTGAATTAAAGATCAGGGGGTTAACTACAGTTATAGTTTTAATTTTGCAAACAGACAATCAGACAGACAGACAGACAGACAATCAGACAGACAGACAGTCAGTCAGACAGACAGTCAGACAGTCAGACAGACAGACAGACAATCAGACAGACAGACAGTCAGTCAGACAGACAGTCAGACAGTCAGACAGTCAGTCAGACAGACAGACAGACAGACAGACAGACAATCAGACAGACAGACAGACAGACAGACAGACAGACAGACAGACAGTCAGGCAGACAGTCAGACAGACAAACAGACAGACAGACAGACAGTCAGACAGCCAGCCAGCCCCTCCCCTGTGGGTCATGTGACCTCTGTCCTGGCCCCAGGGCCTCATGGTTGCGTGTGGCTTTAGTCTGATCCGTCACAGCGACGAGCAGCGTGCTAAAGAGCGCAGGGCTGCTGCGGCCTTGGAGCTGCAGCCGCAGCCTGACGGGCGCTGCTGCTGAATGTGGAAGAGCTGTGGTGGTGGGAGGTCAACAGAGGGGCCCTGAAGCACGCTCGTCATCACACAAGAGGAAGAGGGAACTGCTGCTCTCTTCACGTCACTTCAGTCAGACCGTCCTGACTCAAATGTCCGTGCTGAATGGAGCATCACCTTGATCTGCTTTTTAATAACTCAATCGTTGTTCTACTTTTCTACTTTTCTCTCATTGAAAGAACATTGAAGGTCTCATTGATGTTCAGAGGGCTGGAACACCGCTGACAATCACCTCGTGCAAAAAGAAAGAAATCTGCTGGTTTTCAACCATAAATATTCACCGTTAAGTCTTTATGAGCGCGGCGCCACTGCTCATTTCAAATTTCAGCCCAAATTTGCGCTCGCCATGCGTGACAGCACCAGGATCTCCTCCAAATCGCTGTGGCTTCATCGATTTTACAGTGCTGAAATGTGAAGCTGAAGAGGGGGAAATGAACGCTGGGTTACCTCGACGATGACTCAACGCTCCACATGAATCACCCATCAGGACGCAACAGGTCCACAACAGGATCTCCAGGCTTAAATAAACCTCAAGTCAGCCGCTCACTCGTCCTCCTCCTGTCGTCTCACGTTAGCGTCTCCTCTCGGAGCTGCTCTGATGTCACGTTAATGCGTTGGTAATGAATTAGTGATTATACACAGAATTATGAAAAGAACCACGCTTCACTCAGATCACTTGACTGATCTATCAATCAAGAGACACAAGACAACAATCAGTTAGTCGCTCATTTATGTTCACAAAGAGGGACAACAGGATGATCTATGTTTCACTGACTGAGGAATAAAACTTGAAAACTGAAGTTTGAAAACTGAAAAAGGTTTTATTGTGGTCATCTTAAGGTGTTTCCCCAGAGTCATCACAGTTTGTTCACATGTGAAACATGTTCTGCTCTCCATCGTTCTTCAGAACTCTGCCGGGACGTACACAGGCGTAATTATATAAACAATGATTGGCAGGCGAAATAGCGTCATATTTTTGGAGAACCTTTCTAAAGGGTGTACATTTGCATAAGCAGCACGGATTAATGTGACAGTGAAGCAGCTGCTCTCACTGGGAGGCCAGAATGATCCTCACTTTCACTGATTTGGTGCAATCAGGAAAACTTTCTGTTCTGAAGTTCTGTCTGTGGAAAATGAGAGGATGTGTGTGTGTGTGTGTGTGTGTGTGTGTGTGTGTGTGTGTGTGTGTGAGAGAGAGGGGTGCACAGGGTGATATATCATATATAAAATAGATATAAAATTTATATAAAATGTTTATCATCATGATCAGTTTCAGACTGAAGAACAGCCTTCAGTCTGTTGTTACCACAGATGCTTCAGTGTGATGTGATGGATGGATGGATGATGGATGGATGATGGATGGATGGATATAGATTGATGATGATGATGGATGGATGGCTGATGGATGGATGAATGAGGTTTGATGGATGATCTGCTGGATGATGGATGAATGATCTGGTGGATGGATGATCTGATGGATGATCTGATGGATGAGGATGGGTGGCTGATGGATGGATGAATGATCTGATGGATGATGGATGCATGATGGCTGATGGATAGATAATGGATGATGGATGGATGGCTGATCTGATGGATGGATGGCTGATGGATGACTGATGGATGGTAAATGGATGATGCTCTGTTGGATGAGGGATGGATGATCTGATTGATGATGGCTGATGGATGGATGGCTGATGGATGGTTAATGGATGGATGTACTGATGGATGATGGATGAATGGCTGATGGATGGTTAATGGATGGATGGTGGATGGATGATGAATGATCTAATGGATGGATAGTTGATGGATAGATGATGGATGATCTGATGGCTGATGGATGGATGTCTGTTGGATGGCTGATGGATGTATGTTGTGTCCTCCTCCCATCAGACCTGTCCTATTGGCCCTCTCTGAACCTCAGAGGAGCCTCAGGTTGCTCCTCAGAGGTTCAGCTTCAAGTCGATACGCTGGAAACACTTTGGGGGTTTGACACGTTTTGGATTTAGATGGACCAAAGGGGAGAATCCTCATGGAACAAACAAACAAACAAACAAACTTGTGAATCTCAAGAGAGGCCGAAAAAGTGTTTTTTATAAATCAAAGCTCGCCTGAACTCTGTAGATGTTGATGATCAGAGCTTCAGCAGAACCACTCAAATGTGAAGGTTAGGGGCTGAAGAGAAGGAGCATGGTGTGTGACGGTTGTGTGATGGTTGTGTCACTGTTGTGTGACAGGTGTGTGACGGTTGTGTGACAGGTGTGTAACTGTTGTGTGACAGGTGTGTGACTGTTGTGTGACTGTTGTGTGACAGGTGTGTGACTGTTGTGTGACAGGTGGGTGACTGTTGTGTGACTGTTGTGTGACAGGTGTGTGACTGTTGTGTGACAGGTGTGTAACTGTTGTGTGACTGTTGTGTTGTGTGACTGTTGTGTGACAGGTGTGTGACTGTTGTGTGACAGGTGTGTGACTGTTGTGTGACTGTTGTGTGATAGGTGTGCAACTGTTGTGCGACTCTTGTGTGTTGTGCTTCCTGTCTCTGAGCTCTGCTGCTGTAGGTCGAGTACATAAACATCCTCACCTGACAGATTCTCTTCATCATACTGGTTCATTGTTGCATCTCCTCCTCTTCCTCTCCTCCTCCTCTCCTCTCCTCTCCTCTCCCTCTCCCTCTCTTCTCCTCTCCTCTCCTTTCCTCTCCTCTCCTCTCCTTTCCTCTTCCTCTCCTCTCCTCTCCTCTCCTCTCCTCTCCCTCTCCTCTCCTCTCCTCTCCTCTCCTCTCCTTTCCTCTCCTCTCCCTCTCCTCTCCTCTCCTCTCCTCTCTTCTCTTCTCTTCTCCTCTCCTCTTCTCTCCCTCTCCTCTCCCTCTCCTCTCTCCTCCTTCCCCCCTCTCCTGTCCTCCTCTCCTCTCCCCTCCTCCCCCCCCTCCTTCCTCTCCCTCTCCTCTCTTCTCTTCTCTTCTCCTCTCCTCTTCTCTCCCTCTCCTCTCCCTCTCCTCTCTCCTCCTTCCCCCCTCTCCTGTCCTCCTCTCCCCTCTCCCTCTTCCCCCCCTCTCCTGTCCTCCTCTCCCTCTCCTCTCCTCTCCTCTCCTTTCCTCTCCTCTCTTCTCCTCTCCTCTCCCTCTCCTCTCCCTCTCCCTCTCCTCTCCTCTCTCCTCCTTCCCCCCCTCCTGTCCTCCAATCCCCTCTCCCTCTCCCCTCTTCCTCTCTTCTCCCCCTCTCCTGTCCTCCTCTCCCCTCTCCCTCTCTTCTCCCCCTCTCCTCAGGTTTCTTCCTATTAAAGTTGCTCCTGCCACTGTTACTTCTTCATAAAGATGAGAGATGGAGAGAGAGAGAGAGAGAGAGAGGGAGAGAGACTAGAAAGTAGTAATGTACTGAAGTAAAAAATGAATTTTTGTTCTTATTTTACTTTTTGTTTCTGCTTTTATGACTCAAATCATTCAGGATTCTCTCTTTTAACATGAAATCTGAGCAGAGACGGTGGCAGGCCAGCGGAATAGTGAAAACATTCAGGTTGACACAGTGTTTTATTACAGTCGTGCACAATCACCCGGATCATTCATCTGCACATTCACAATCTTTACTCGCTCATTTGTCAAGCGTGGGGCCGCGCTCGCCACCGCCGCTGCAAACAAGCGCTTTGTGTGTGATGTATGGCGCCGAGATAAACATCGCTGTGCAGCAAGTCTGAGCTTCTCTCCACTCTGTGATTCTAAATGTGCAGCATTGTTTGAAAACAGCAGATTTAATGTAGAGGAGAGGCGTCGTTGTGGCGTTGAGTGCAGAATTAAAAGGAGGCTCGTGTGTGTGTCTTCTCTTTTGTGACGCCTCAGGTTTTTCTTTTAAAGTCTGTCCAACCATCCACATAAATCCAGATTTTGGTCGTTTTTGAGACATAATAGAACTGAAGGTCAGTCAGGGACTTTGGAATTCCACCTGCACACAAAAACAGAGCAGGACATTTGATTATTTTAAGGTTGAAATAACGATAAACTTGGTTATCACCACACAAAACCCATTGAACAAAGTTAAAACGAGTAAATACAGATAAGCTGTGAAATCTTTTCTCTCCCTCCCCTGATGTTGTGGTCTAAACATTAATCGACACAATGTATTTCAAACAATAACTAAGTTGGAAAAGGACTAAATACAGCTTTGCTCCAGCCTGGATACCCGAACACGACCCAAACGGCTCCCGATACTCAGAAAAATTATATTGAATTATATTCTGATCTCAAAGAAGAGTCCATAGACGTTTCCTCAGCATCCTATTGTGACCTACAGTTCTGAAGTCACATAGAGTAACTGACTAACATGTGGGTGATAGCTACTGGCATATCAGTTTAACCACACAAAGACAATATTCATGAAAACAAATCTGTGATACATGAGGAAGACTGTTGCTGCTGGTGGGTGAGTCAGGTCAGAGGAGAAATCAAGATGATGTCTGGAGCATTTCTCTATCTGATGGTGGGAAGAGATTTAACCTGCATTCATTTACACAACTGTACTTGATTTCCTTTATTCTTTGAGTTTCTTATTCATTTTTTAAGTCAACATTAATGTTCAATTAATTAAACCATAATGCAAATAGGTAAGAAACTAAAACCACGTGTGACTTAAATATCAAAAAAACCTTCTTTGATGGGTAAATGGGTTTTATCAGGCTTATCAGGCTTATCATGCTCCGTAAATACGATCAATTGTTGTATAGAAATAGAATGAGCCTCACTCACACTTAAAGAGAGCTGACCCACCGTGATCGGCCTGACAAATCCCCCATAACTGACAGCTGCATATTTCGCGTGTTGATGGTGTTATTGAGCATGCATGCATTAAAATGATGTCAGCACCAGTAAGTGCCAAGAGTGGAGAGGTCCATTAATCAGCAGATCGATGGCCTTGTCAATAGGCCGGCCCGGCTTTGACAATACACGACTGCATGAAGGCGGAGCTTTGGAAATGCTGGAGGGGAAAAAACCTCCACAGCTTAAAATCCTTCCAATCTCAGCAGTAAAGCTGTGTCCATCACCCCCAGACATGTCTTCATCGTTGACTAAATCCATTTAGGGACTCCTCAGCACCACAAATTATTGGAGGCAGCCTGTGTGAGGAGATAGGTCACCACACACGAAGAGGTGAGATACGTGGAAGCTCGCAGTCAGCGTTCTTCCAGCTGTTAGGACAGTCATGTCCACGGCTTCAGTGAGCCCCCTCCACCGTTTAGGAGGCAGCGGTTTAACGATGAGTTCAGATGTTTGCACGTGTCCAGATTTGCTTCCTGGTTTTAACGGCAGAAGTGAGGACCACGTTGGTGACGGTTGTTACGGTGTTTTATGGCCCTCCTGAAGATGACCTTCCACATTCTGAGGACAGACTGTCTGAGGTCTGCCGTGTGTTTTAGGCATTAAGGACTGGGCGTCATCGCTCAAATGAGCTCGGCTGACCGGCCCACGGGCAGGTGTGTGACCACGCCTGTTATCTTGGAAGGGTGATGGCGGCCGAGTTAACAGCACGAGCAGTCGATGTGCTTTTGTTTGCAGAAAAAATTGAAATTATTGATAGAGGAAGACCAACTCCCAAAACAAACTCACTCACTCAAGCCGGGTGCCACATCCTACCACCACACACCATCCACGGCCTGGATGATCAGAACATTATCATCTTCATGTCCGACAATTATCAATTACTTTTGTAGATAAAACTTGTGTGATCTGAATTTTCAAGCCATTAATAGTGACAGAACATAACCCTCCCCCCAGTGATGACTGAAGTAGGTGCCTTGTTCATCACTACTCTTTCTAATATTTCCACATTTATCAGACGTATTCGCCTGCTGGAGGTTTGTGTTTCTGCATTAAATTCAAACTGAAGAAGCACCTCTGATGTCTTAAAATAGAACAAAGCATACCGGGTTTATTAAAGCCCAATTTAGGTCACAAGACAAAAAATTAATATAAGTTTCACTCTAAATTCAAAGTGAAAAAGTCAGACGCTAAACTGTATGAGTTTACAGAGTTTCTAAACAATATAACCACAAAATTACAGTGTCAATCCACAATGTCCTGCAGGATTTCTTCTATTCAGAGGCAGCTTTATTCTTTTGCTATAAGGGACTTGACTTTTCTATTTTGAAGCCATCACACCTAACATGAAATGTGTTGAAAGGACCCATTAATATTGAAAATGGCAGAAATTCTTACTTGTACATCTGTGGTTAAGGAAAAGTTTTAGTTTTAAAAGTCGCCCTTCTTTTTTTTCCAATAAGAGAATTGTATTGTAACGACCTGGATATAATTTGACTCCAGACATAACCGATTTATCCTACAGGTTGGCGCCGTGTGGGAACCAGTAATAGAAAAGCAGAACGGTGGAGAGTGACAGCTGCTTGGGCTGGTTCAAATTAGAAATGCCAAAGAGAAAAGACGGAACTGTCAGATGTGGACTGTGTCAGAAATGTGAAATGTGTCTAATTCTCGTGTCGGCCAAAAGGTTGAGGTTCTGTTGAAATGGTCTTTCAGTGTTCCGTGATCTGCTCTGAACACGCGTGAAGACAGAAACACTGCAGCATCTCATTCTGAACACGTTCATTCAGCCTCGCCTGGAAAATAGGTCCAAATATCTGTGAGTCTTTCTTTCTCTGATCTTTAATCCATCGTTTAACATAAATATTCTTCAACCCTTAAGTCTCTTTAAGGTGAATTAGGTGATACTCTTCGGATATGATGCATCTTCCATATTATTGGCTCTTAGCACGGCACTTGGGGAATAACCACACCATGACCAGAGCGCTGGTGTGAAGGCAGACCTTGAAACGGCAGCTGCAGAACAGCTGGAGGCGGAGGATGAAAGCAACGGCAATTCCACAAACTGCAGACTCAGACTCAGCTACAGCACAACAGTTACGCTTTATTAAAGCCACAATTACTGGAAGGAAACCAGAGGTAAGTGCATGTCAAATGTGAGGCTCTGATCTGCTTAATAGGGCAGAACACCAGTTGGCATGGTGGCTAATATCTCCACAGGTCCAGAGGTGCAGCACATTCTTTTAATCACTTTACCAAATGTGGTAAATTCCATTAATTCTGGTCTAAAGAGTCTTTAAACAGGACCTGATGGGGTTGATAAAGCACACATTTGAATTGAAGCATGAAAGCACGGAACAATAAGGTCAAACCTGAGACAATTGTGTTGAAGGGAGCAGAAAAGGCTCCAGGGTGTGATGGTGAAGAACCAGCGTGTGCAGAAGAGTCTGTCGCTGGAACATCAGAGCTTCACACCAACGAAGGTGAGAGAAATTAGAGTCTGAACACAGTTGAAACCTTATTTCTTTGGTCAGATCTCACAAATTTGAAGTGTTGTGTTCAGAACATCACCACAGCCATTTTTACTTCCTTCTTATTAAAAAATCCAGAATTCTACAAGAGACTGAGAGCACAACTCATAATTCTTTCTAATCCGTGTTCATATTTTGGAGCCAGATTAATAATCTCCCAGCATTTGTGAAAAGCTGTGAACATTTCTGAAGGTGGTCTGCTTCATATCTCACCTGTGCTTCTGCGACTGTGAGCTTCAGGTGGTGTTAGAACGTCACCAGGGATGTCTGCAAAGAGAAGTAGGCCAGAAAGTAAGATATATGTCTCCCTTTATCTGGCTCTCATTTCATTGTGATATATTAGTGTAACATATAAAAGTATATTACATAACAGTATAATATATGAAGTCTTTTGTGTGTGAAGAGGTTTAGCCATATTATTTCCAGTTTTCATGTTGGGTTTCACAGAGAAGTCTCAGTGTGCTCAGATAGGTGCTTTCCAGGACACAGTCAATCTCTGTTACATCCAGGCTGAGACACAGTTCAAGGCTGAATGCCCTCTCAGGACCAGCAAGATAAAAAAGGTCTTCAATTCCTGCATTTATCATTTTAATTTTGTGCACTTTTTATTCTGCAAAGATTACAGCGGGTATCCACATCAGCACACAGCTGGATTCTGATGTGTTTCTATCAGCGAACACACCCACAGTTTGTTTGAAACTGCTCTCAGATCTGCTGGAAGACATCCTGGCTGCTTCATGGGATTGAAAACAGTATTTTTATCCTTGCATCTGGTGTGAGCATCCAGCTGCTGCATGTCCCAGGTGAATTACAAACTGTGAATCACCCCGAGGTGTGGATGCGAGTGTGAATGTGATTGTTGGTGGCAGACCTGTGATGGATGGCTGACCTGTCCGGGTTTTCACCCGTCCTCCCATCTGGGGATACCATGACCCTGAAAAGTGCACTTTGAAAGAATGGATGGATGTAGAGAAAGTGCTGGCCAAAAAGCTGCTATTTATTATTTCCACCCAAGTTGAAGATTCTTTAGATTCTGATGATGCTGAGGTGTGTTTTATTGGTTTTGTACAAAACATGAGTGAATGTACACTATATTACCAAAAGTATTCACTCACCCATTCAAATGATCAGAATCAGGTGTCCTAATCACTTGGCCTGGCCACAGGTGTATAAATTCAAGCACTCAGTTATGCAGACTGTGAAACAAGACATTTGTGAAAGAATGGGCCGCTCTCAGGAGCTCAGTGGATTCCAGCGTGGAACTGTCACAGGATGCCACCTATGCAACAAATCCAGTCGTGAAATTTCCTCACTCCTAAATATTCCACAGTCAACTCTCAGCTCTATTATAACAAAATGGAAGCGTTTGGGAACAACAGCAACTCAGCCACGAAGTGGTAGGCCACCTAAAGTGATGGAGAGGGGTTAGCGGATGCTGAAGCGCATCGTGCAAAGAGGTCGCTGACTTTCTGCACAGTCAATTGCTACAGAGCTACAAACATCATGTGACCTTCAGAGCAGCCCAAGTACAGGACCAGAGAGCTTCATGGAATGGGTTTCCATGGCCGAGCAGCTGCAGCCAAGCCACACATCACCAAGTGCAATGAAAAGCGTCAGATGCAATGGTGTGAAGCATGCCGCCACTGGCCTCTTGAGCAGTGGAGACGCGTTCTCTGGAGTGATGAATCACGCTTTTCATCTGGCAATCTGATGGACGAGTCTGGGTTTGGAGGTTGCCAGGAGAACGGTACATTTCAGACTGCATTGTGCTGACTGTGAAATTTGGTGGAGGAGGAATTATGGTGTGGGGTTGTTCTTCAGGAGCTGGGCTTGGCCCCTTAGTTCCAGTGAAGGGAACTTTGAATGCTTCAGGACACCAAAACATTTTGGACAATCCCAACCTTGTGGGAACAGTTTGGAGAGGCCCCTTCCTCTTCCAACATGACTGTGCACCAGTGCACAAAGCAAGGTCCATAAAGACATGGAGGACAGTCTGGTGTGGATGAACTTGACTGGCCTACACAGAGTCCTGACCTGAACCCGATAGAACACCTTTGAGGTGAATTAGAGTGGAGACTGAGAGCCAGGCCTTCTCGACCAATATCAGTGTGTGACCTCACCAATGCGCTTTTGGAAGAATGGTCAATATAAATATAAACACTCTCCTCAACCTTGTGGATAGTCTTCCCAGAAGAGTTGAAGCTGTAATAGCTGCAAAAGGTGGACCGACATCATGTTGAACTCTGTGGTTAGGATGGGATGGCACTTCAATTCATAGTATGAGTAAAGGCAGGTGAGTGAATACTTTTGGTAATATAGTGTATGTCTTTAAAGATAATGACACAATAAATATTTGAGTCTAAATAAGCTTATGTATCAATCCAATCATCCATCCATCTATTCATGCATCTACGCATCAAGCCCAAAATCCCAATATTTGCTTCAGTCTTAAAATCTACACAGATGTGACCACATCTGTCTGTAGACCCTTGAACTGGGTCAGGGAGAAAGAAAGAAAAAAAGAAACCTGAAGGAGACACAGAGGAGAGATGCCACAGAGAACATCAACATTAACATCCGCAGCAGATCCATCTTAGTTATAATTAAAGTTATATTAGTTATTGTATACGTAAATGGGCCCAGGAGCATCTTCAGATGTTCTCTGGACCATTCGACCTTCGGAGTGGTTTTCCTTTGTTTTGTAGAGGAAAACAAGACAGACTCCAGCAGTAATATGCACTTTGTGTGACATAAATGTGTATTTCCATTCTTTTAAGGGTAGAGGAAGCTGTCTCAGCCTATAGCAGCATCACTGAGGGCTTTTGTTTGTTCACCTTAGTCGTGAGCCTCATCATAAATGAAGGTTTTAGTCTAGTTTAAAATGCTGAAACTGTGTGGACTGAACCGAGCCCTGATATCTGAAGGCTCTGGCCCTCTAACTACTTTTGGAAACCCTGGGAACTACAAGTAAGCCTGCATTTGGGGAGTACCGTGCTCTGGCGAAGAGAGTGATGAAAGGGAGTCATAAGTTCACTCAAGCAACCATGAACAGCCCTATATGTGAGGAGGAGGATCTTAAAGTCTACTCTAAATTTTACAGGAGCCCATGTAGAGAAGTGAATACTGGACTGATGTGGTCTCTTTTCCTGGTTCTAGTGAGCAGAGCAGCAGCAGCAGTATTCTGGACCAGCTGGAGAGTCTTTAATGACTTGTTTGGCCAGCCTGATAAAAGTGAATTATAATAATCCAGCCTGGAAGAAATAAATACATGGACTAATCTTTCTGCATCACTTTGGGACAGAAAGTGCCAAACTTTCGCAATATGGTGGAGGTGATAAAAGGCTGACCTTGAAAAGTTCTTAATGTGGGTGTTCAAACAGACCCTGATTGAATTTGGTGTTTTCCCAAGGTTCCTCACAGTGGTACTGGGGTCAGGTTGATGTCCCCCAGCAAGGGTACATTAGTAGAGACAATATTCCTAAAGTGTTCAGGGTCTAATATGATGACTTCAGTTTTATCTGTTGCATTTAGATTATTGTATTTTGTCTTTGCACATCACCAGAAAAGCATAAGAAGACACAATATGCAGCAGTGTATAATATGAATGTGGATAATATATGTGCAGGGCAAGAGGAAAGGTTACTCAGGGTGTATGTTACTGTGATGGGACTGATTCATTTATAAAAAGTGTGTGACTAGTGTGTTAGGAGAGTCTTGTGTGGCCTCTCCCAGAGGGCAAAAGGGCAGATGGGGTCTGTGTTGGGTGGCACAAGACTTTGGAGATGCTTGTAGATGCCTTCAGTAGCTCAAACCATGCATGGGGTAGTTTTGACCACCTCCTCCAGCACCTTCACAGGCTCACCAGGATGTCTGAACAGAGGCCTTCTCGTCAGACATCCTAAGGATGGACGATCCTTAACTGGGAATGGAGCCTTATTCACCTTCATCCAGGTGAATGATGGTCATACGAGGCTCACCCACAGCCACAGGCCCAGATGTGTGGATGTTTGTGTGGTGATCTTTAGACATGCTCAGCCAGTGAACCCAAACCAGACCTAAACCTGGGCAAAGTTCAGGCATAAATGAAACACAGGAACTAGTGCAATGTGCAGGATAAGCTCTGACATTTACAGCTGGAGGTATGGATATAAGATGAGGGAGAGAAGTTCTCAGCAGTGAAATGAATGGAGCCAGATCATCCAGACAGTTAGAGAATGATCACATCCAACCTGTTTCGACTGACTCCAAATGTTGGGTGTTATCACTCCTTTTATTTTAGCAGGATTGGAGTATCAGGAAGTGGCAACACAGAATATTGCATTTTCCTCCACTTCCATTGCAAAATTGACAATACGCTGAATCAAGTTGTCTCAGAGGGAATGAGAGCAGCCACACAAATCTCATCTGCTTAATTCACCGGCTGCCGTCCAAGACGCCGTCAATTCTGCTGCTGTCAGTGAATGTCCAGCGCTCTTTAAAGTTGCAGAGGGGAAAGTTAGGATGGATCCATAATTTCAATTAACAGTAATTTCTTATGTGATTATTGCAGAGTAAACATTTAGTTCCTTCCAAGATGCCTATTTTGAACAAAACATGGCCAAACTAGGCACCAAGATTCAACAATCCACTATGATGATCACTTTATTTATTCAGAGTGACCACTTAAGGATGAGAAACAAGCTGTTTGTTCTTGTTCATCATGGTCAATGGAGATGTTTTAAAAGTGTAATGTCATGGCAAGCTCATGCTTGCCATGTAACTGTAAAATATTTAACTCTCATCAAATTTACATGTTTGGTCTGTAATGGTGCTCGACTCTCTAAACAGTGATCACGGTGAAGCATTTCTTTCGAAAAGATTGCCACAAACGGGTTATTTCACATCGTACGTCAGTCAAGAGCAATAATCTCAGCCCCCGCGTGTAGAAATGACTATTAAACAATAACTGCGATTAGCATACATTAACTTAAACTGGGAATCGTGTTTTCATCGACACCTTCTGGGCTTCAGCGAGCTGTTGTTGTGGGATTTGAGGGTGGGAGGAGTGAGGCTGCAGGCTGGCGTCATAGAAGCTGACTGAGGTAACAGCGCTCACGGTCCAAACTGAGACACAGCTGTTGTGGAACCACACTTGTTCTAATGTCCTCCACTCACGTTCAGACTTAAACAGGTTAACTGGGCTGAAAAGCACAATTACACTTTCAGCAAAAACCTCCAACCTCACACATCAACAGCAACACTTCCCATCCTCATTTGTCAAATGTAAATTAGAGTTAAATAAGATGATTTCTATTGGATTTATTGTTCATATAATTACACAGCATGGTCGCTTTATTAAGTGACAGTTTGGCATGCGAGTAAACCTGCAGCAGGCTGTAAAAGAGGAGCAGCACAAGCGACCTGGGGGAGGCCTGTTCATCATTGTTGGACAGTCTCAGAGCGAGCAGACTGCACGAGCGAGGGACGTCTTCTCTGTCTCTCTCGCGTTCAGTAGGAAAAATCAATAACACATAAACAGTTAAATTGTTGTAAAGTGTTCCGTATTATTGAGGAAGCTTAAAGTTAGAATATGAAATATGCATGAACTTCTGACACACAAATGAATACTCACATTTCACATCGCTTTTGTTTGTCGGCTGCTGCTTTGATTAAATACCATCAACGTTATAACGTACATGAACTAAACGTCCCTTAATGGTAGTTTGTAAGCAAGGTTTACAGGTACACAGGAAACACAAGACTGCTTAATTCAATACTTTACTGACTGTTTTATATTTAATTATTAACCAGAAATAAAGCATGCAAGAGAAAAAGCTCTGAGGAAAAACATCTTTTACTGCACGGGTTCAACCTGAACTGAAACGTCTTCGAGAACACGAGTTAAGCAAATCTTCCATCAGTTTTGATTTATCGCTCTCTTCTTAGTTTCTTCCATTAATGTCATAGCTGATTGGTCGCCAGCCTTTTTGTCTAATGGCCTCATGACATGGTTTATACCCCTTAATTACAGTTAGCATTCTGCCTGCCTCTGCGGTTCTGCAGAGCGTGGTCGAGCGCTGGCAGGTCTTTCTGCTGAGTCGCAGCCTCATTGGTTGTTAAGTGTAACATATGGAATGTCTCCCACCATCTTTGCACTTCAGAATCGTCATCTTATCATCCAAAGATCAACACATTGGCTGCCTGTCACAGCAAATTATACACCCAGCTCATGGCCGGCATTAAAAAAAGACAGCGTAATAATAATAAATATATAAAGGAGGCCTATCACTGGCTTGATGGGGCAAATTAAAGTCACTGTCACAAAGTTTCTGTCTCCGTGGACAAAAATGATTTGATAATCTATGATGCAGATGGTGTTTGGAGTTTCTCTTTAATTACGAGGCTGTGCATGTGGCTGATTTACTAGTGGGGCCCCTGTATCAGTAAATAAAGCTGTGCTGTACACTCATTCAGAAAGATCCAGTCACATCATAAAAGTCAGATGAGCAGGCTGTATTTTCTTTTCATAGACATGGAGCTGCAGACGAGTGGAGTGAGGCAACCTGTGACATTCCCACTGCAACACGCACCTGTAAAATGCCAGCAGAGGCCTTGTAAGTATTCAAGGTTGATTCGCCTCCTTGGGGACCATTAGTTACAACCTTTCACAAGTACTGATTGGAAAGAGAGGTGCTCTGCATATCAACAGGAAGTGGTTTCCCCGGAGGTTGGCTGCCTGGTTGCAAAAGAGGTAAAGAAGAACTGATGAAGGGCAGCGTTGTAAAATGAGTGAAAGCAGAGGAGATGACTTAAAATGAGAAGAATTTTAAAAAAGAAAGAATAAGAGTGGCTTTCAAGATACATTTCAGATAAAAACTATATCATTGACAGTTACATTTAAACACTTTTACTCTCTTATTTTATAAAAAATGTGATTGCTTTGGATTTAATTTAGGCGTTGATTGACGGTTGGTGTTTAAAAGCGTTTGTTTCAAGGAAGAGAAAGAAATGATTCATTTACATTTTAAATAGTAGACAGGTGTCCCCCAGGACAAGAGCGATGACTGTACTTCACGTGTCTAGAGGGAAATTTGGTGTTTGCTCACAGAGGATGAGCTTCCTGAGCTCCCCCTCTGTCTTATAACATCAAATTCTATGGACTGATGCAAGTGCAACATGAATGTATTGATGGTGCGGCTGTCCGCTACATATTGATCTGAAGAGCATGAAGACCTTTGAGTGAAAAGAGCTTCTCCACTCAGCAGTGTCAGGGGTCATGAAACCACTGCCCTGCAAACCCTGGTGACCCACAAAAAGTTGAAAATGTAACAGATAAATATTTAGTTATATCCTACCAACAGTATGACCATCTGCTAGTGTTAATAAATAAGCAAGTGGATTACAGTAATGTAGACAGGATAATCCATGATGGATTACAGCCTTTATCTCTGTGCATTATTAGAGCGCGTTGACACCCTGGTAGTGGTCGTCCACCACACTGAGACAGAAGAAAATAAAATTTCCAAACAGAGATGTTCTATAAAATCTTGAAAGTGTTCTGGCTGCTGCTCCTCCACAAGTCCTCAGCTGCTCCTCACACCCGCTGCCCCCTTCCCTGGACACAGAGCGGGTCAGCCAACGGCTCAGAATTAATTGGCATGCCTCTGTTGCATTGTTTTTTAATAACATATCGATCCGCCAGGAATGAGATGCAAAGCTTCTGCCGGTGATTGTCTGTGGAGAGGACAGACGGATGCCTTCAGAATACCTCTGTCAAGCAGCGCTGAGTAAAGACTCATTAACATCTGTGAACACCGGACCAGGGCTAAATATTCCCACAGTGAGAGAAAGTGGGAAAAAAGGGAGTTAAATACTGTTAAACTGAAATATCCTGCAGGGAGGTGTCTAAACTTACTGATGCTGCACATGTCCAATAATGCTGGACTGACTCAACATTGTGTGTGTGAGACGCTTAATTCCACATTTTTCCTTTTAATTTTGTGCACACTTCCTTAGGGGTGTGTTTTCTGTTGCCATGGGGATTAGTCACTTCTGGAATTTGGAAGGATTGTCTATCAAATTTCCTTAATCGTCTGGGGTAAATGTCTGCAGCGACCTGAATAAAAGAGTTTTACCGGTGAAATGCATTTTTATATAATCAATTTAACAATTCCTGTCTTCTTTTCTTTAGGTGATGTGCTAGTTTATTGTGAGAAAAGGTCAAGCTCTTTTCATTTTTTCCTTTTCATTCCAGAAAGTGGAAAAACCCACAGAATGTTAGCATTATCGGCCGTTGTTGAGGTTAGTCCTGTCTTCTAGGGGCTATAGTGCGATGTTTCTGGGAGATGAATGGCTGGAGAAGGAGAAGGTGAGATGCTAAAAGTGGTAAAACCAGTATTGACAGGAACATTCCTGAATGGAGCGAGGTCCTCGGAAAAGGTCAGACAAGACACTCTACTTTAAATGAGAGTGAGGTCGCCGGGGGCGAGGACTCTTCTATTCCTCCCTGAACTTTAGAAAATTTAGAAAATGCATCAAGCTCACAGGGCAGGTCATCCAGCAATGGAGGATGAAAGAATTAGCACTGCTTTGTTCTTCTCAACATAAAACAAAAGATGTCATCATTGTCATTTACTCTGTCACTTCCTCTAATATTTATAAAAAAAAAGTAAAACACTTGCCCCATATGAAGTTTCTGTTAGCAGCTATGCAGCCTTTGAATATCACTCTGGTGTTTTCAGCCCATTTTCAGACCGCCCATCATTTCATCTCTGTGAGTTTTCTGATTTATTATCCATCAGACGGACCTCCCAATAGGAGTTTAGTAACTGGTGATTTTGCTGCTCGCAAAATAATGTCAAGGGTGTTTTGGAATATTTTAAACTGCAGGGATTTTATTGCATGCTCCGTGTGTCTGCTGTCTTGGATGTGGCTCCGTCTGACCAGGACTTCGCCAGTCATCAGGAGGTCCAGCGAGGACGGCGAGGAAACGCCATCCAACTGCGTTTATAGAGATTTTTTCCAGGACCAAAAAAGACTCTGCAGGAGCGCTGAGAGGAGAAAAACTAAATAAAGAGTTCATTAGAAATACAGTATGTGAACAAGTGAAACTCTCCAACAACGCAGCCTATTTTCTGTTTCTCAAAGCTCTTCTCTGATGATAAGAACAGCTGATCTGACCACTGATCTGTTAACCAACTGTGATTTCGCATATTTAACCCCACACCATGGATCTGCCTTTTAGATCTAATCTCTTCATCAATTTTTAAATCACCTGAATTCTCTGAAGAACACATTTTTAATAAATTGCTCTCTGTAGATGGGTGTCTCCTCCACTGCCTTTAAAATGTCAAAAATGTAACAAAGACAGACGTTTTCATCATCTTTTATCAACACAGCTGTCTGTTTCCCTCTCAGGCAAACATGGCTTTATCTTCTGTCAGCTTATTTATGGGCCACATTTAAAATCCTGGATTTTAAATTTCTGCCGGTGGTTTTTGAGTGTTTTTAAGGCCTATCCTGTTCAGACCTGCTTTCACCACATCGACCCTGGTAGGGCCCAAGGTACTCTGGTACCAGCCATTTGATCCTCCTCAAGGTCAGACCCAAACACAGGAGTGAAGCTGCTCTCAGCCATTCTGGGCCACATTGACAGAGCTGAGGACCTCAGGAAATTCACCATTTAATTCATCCGTTCATCTTTCTGTCTTTTATCATTTTTGACTATACTCTCATTGGTAGTTCCAGTGTTTCCTCATTAGTCGGAGTTTGTGTGTCTGGTCTATCTACCCATGGGGAGGCTGTCCTGGGGGTCCGGCCCTGAAGGACCAGGAACAGAAGACCCCCTTGTGGGGACGGGATACTGACATAATCCTCAGTGTGGACGGCCCAGGGGAGACTTTCTCACCTGAGTCGCCATGTTCTACAGAACACATTGTGTGTGTGTGTGTGTGTGTGTGTGTGTGTGTGTGTGTATGTGTGTGTGTGTGAGAGAGAGAGAGAGCCTGTTGTTTACAGTTGTGGGTAATGCAGAGCTTTTCATTTTCTTTTTAACTGCTTGAAAATATATTGAAAACATATTTGGTTCCCTTTTTTTAACCTCTGAAGTACTTTGTGTTGCTTTTTTAAATGGAAATTGCCATACAAATAAATCTGATTGATTGGTTTTGCTTATCCAGTAGAATGTTGTGTACTGCTCTTTTTTAATAACTTTTTTAAAAAAGAAAATACTTCATCAATACTTAGATTCTAGAGATTACAAAACACAATCAATTGATAGAATCCACAGCTAGCAGTGAAATTATTAAAGACATGTGTGTCAGGTTTCCCATAAAGAAAGTGATACAGATATCCTCACACAGCAGGGAAATGCAGCCCTGAATAAAAACGTGTTGAATAGATTTCATCATTGTCTTGAGAGAAATTAAATGGAAGTGATTTGTCCATCAGCTCAGGTCTTTCCGAGCTTCACCTTACCTTCAACCCTGATCCAAAGGGTTTCCGAGCTTCACCAAATTGCCCATAACTTCACCTATAACTGAAATGATCCCGTTTCTTAGTTTCTGTGGTCATGGTGACGAGACAGAGCGAGCAGCCGATCTGCAGCTCCTGGCTCTAGTACAAACTCCACTCATTCCCAGTCTGCCCAGTTTCTGGTCCTTCCTTTGAAGACATTCCTCATTGGACAGGAGAGCACGTCCCTCTGTTTTGCATTTTGATGTCTTCATCGTGGTAATTGCCATCTAGGTCGCCCTGCATTATTAATCAGCCCATACGGTAAACACAGAACAAACAATGTGCATGCTAAACAAATGGCCTCCAGTGCGCAGTGTTCACACAGTCTAATCATTCTCACTCGCAGCCTCGGAGCCGCGCACAGCAACACTCGCCTCTGGGTTGTTTCATAGTTTCTGACTGTTGAAGCGCCTGCAGGCAGGTTCAGGCAGGCAATTATACACTGTGTCTACAAATGTGTGCTGGTGCTCCCTTTGTCGCTTCCCCAACAGGCACATGCTCTACATACGGCCCTGATCCAGGGAGGCAATATTACACTAATGTGACTCTGCCCGACTTCAAACCTGTGATCAGACGTAAAGACGCCGGTATTTCCTGTATTATTCATGTCCAGCTCAGACAAAACAAAGAGCTGAACACACACGCAGAGATTTCAGGAGGTGTTCCTGAATTTCACAGAACCAGGACCAGTGGGAGCACAAGTGGAAGGCGACTTAGTCGAATAATCATCAGTTTGGAGTCCACCGTTCCAGCACTCCATTCTGGCATGTTTAAAGAGAAGACATAAATAAAGTAGGAACATTCCATGATCCGCTTTCCCGATTCGATGGTGAAATATGTGAAAGGGAGTTTGTCTTTCCGAATCTGCCCAGCAGGACTCGTCCCTCGTCTTTCCCCTCCAAATAGCAGCTTGGTAAACTCGTGTGGCAGGAATAAATAATCTCTAATCTGACTCCAAAATGAGTCATCACTGGCAACAATCTGAAAGCCCAAGCTGGAGCCGAGTCACGAGTCCTTTGAAAATGTCCTGCATCTCTGGTTAGAGACCAGCAGTGGTCGGGTACCTGCCGTTGGAAGGCTCCTCCTGCACCCCGCAGCCAGGGGGAATAAAACAGTGACGCAGTCTGAGGTCAGGGTACAATCCAGCAGGAGAAATCGGAACCACAGAGCCCCCTCATCCTCACGAGAACAGAACCTGAGTGAGTCCTTCATCACATCAGCATCTGTGTAATTGTCATTTTTTGAGTTTACATCTGGCATTAGTGTGGAATCTACCACAAAAGCCAATTTTAAAGGGATGGCACAAACTGTAACGAGTTCTGATTGATGTAGAACATTGGATTAGAGCTGATTGATAATTGTTTATGCCCTCGGCGCTAGTGAATGTGTGTATTTCAGGAACATACTGCCTACAAGGGGATGAAGTACAGCTGGTGTGCAGAAGTGGGTGGTAAGTTTAGAGACGCACATGACACATCCAGTCTGCAGAACACAGAGTGCATCCGTCCCCCGACCTCCCAGATCAAGCCCCAGCCTGGCAGTGCTGCTTCCCACCTAAATGAAACAGCAGGAATTGTGAATTGTTCTACACATTTCATGCGACAGCAAGTGATTTTGGTCTTTGAAGCAAAAAGCTGTGTTATCTGATATTTACCTTTCCCCCCTCGGTTAACGCGGACTCATTCAAGAGCGGTGACGTGTTTGTGAAACTGCAGATAAGACGGCTGTTTACAACTCATTTCCTCGGGGGAAAAAGCCTATTAAGAAAAGAGACATAAAAGAATGTTTTTGTCATATGCTCTGTCAAAGGTGCTGTACATTTGCATCCATTTATCTTTAATTTATATTTATATATATATTTATGTTTTATTCATATTTTAAAACTGGCCTGTTAGAGCCTCCTAAAGGAAAAGCTGCACCAAAACAACTCGAGCAGATATGCTTGACTTTCTTTTTTTATATTTCTTTATTTTGGACTAGCCATTCCTTCAGTCGTGTACTGTAGTGAATCACATGCTGACAATGTTATCACATCATTGTGGTCAGTTCAGTCTACAACAATGTTGCCTGTAGAAAACAGGGGGCTCTGAGTTCTGTGTCCATCCCTCCACCTGATATTTAGTTACTTAGTTCAAGGTTTTTTATTAAATAAAATACATTGGTTTAAACCTATCAAATATAAGACACACACACATACACACACAGACACACACACACCCACACATCTTAATGCCTATAAATACAACACAACATGTGTGCCACCTCTGTACAGCACACAGACTTACGTCGGTAGCAGCTATTGAGAAATGAGAGCCTCCAGCGGAGAAGAAACATTATCTGCTCCTCTATCAATAGCATGGTCTCAGACCAACCTCAAAGGTCATGAGTTGACTCCAAACTTCTTGGCCCCAGCAGGCTTCGCTTGTAGCTTTGGATTAGGCCTCCGGGAAACCGTATACTGAGCGCCATTACTGATCAATGCCTTTTCAGCATGTCTTCAACCAGCACAGAAACCACATGTGGGCGTCGATCTGCCTGCCCTCAATCCATATCTCTCTCTCTTTTCTGTATTTACAGCAAACGAAACATTCCAGATGGAACGGTGCTGGCATCGATTGGCTTGTGGGTACACTATTTTGAGTGACATTTCATAAATGGAGCCGCCTTTTGAAAAAGTAATGAGCCGATGGTGATTAGCATTCAAGTTTAATATGCCATGATTGATTAGATTTAGATTTCACGTGGCCAAGGTGAAATCCGAAGAGAAGCGCTCGAAAGTATACGAGTATATGAGAAACAATAGTTTAAACACCTGAGCTTTTTCACGTGTTTACTGGTCATTAAGATCCAGTCTAGCCTGACAAGAGCCTCCTGCTGCTTGCAGTAATGAACTTTCACTTTTAGGTGCTTTCCCTCAATTCTAGGGTTTTTTTAAAAAACCTTTTGGGATTAACAATCTAAAATGTTATCTGTACAAAGGCACTACTGTTACATCTGCTGCATTACTTATGTTGTGTTAGTGCTGGACAAAGGTCAAACATGTCCTGCAGTTATCACATCAGATTATGTGTTTCTGTGTTCCAATTTTGTTCTCTTGCTTTGTAAAATGTGAACTTGAGTGCAATGTTTGGTTTGAACTCAATCAACATTAAGAAACTGAAGAAATATCCAATTTCGAAGATCAACAAGCTAATAATGAGGTCGATAAGGGTTGAAGAAACTGGAAGAGACAACAATAGATGAGCATCATCTCTACAAATGAGACAACAAAGAAATGTCTTTTGTTGTTAAATTCACAGCAGCTAATGTGAAAGCGAATGATAATTCCGGCATTCTTGAATCGATGAGCCTAATAACAGCTCTGTTCCTGATTGACCCTCCTCCTAGAGTCATGGAGCTCAGATGGAGGAACGCTCTGTGCTTGATGGAAGCTACCAGTGCTGGACCAACCTTACTCTCGGAGAAATATCCACCATTCTGTTGGGATGAATTGCTTCGGACTGGCTTCTATTGTCTGTGTTGATCATGCCTTGCAGAGAGCAGACATGCCCCTTTAAAACCAAGGACATGGTGCAGGCCTGCCTCACTTTGTATTCCAGACCTGCCTGGAGAGCAAGATTGCACCTGTGCACGCTGTTGGGAGATGTCTGTCTCACTTGGGTGACCAGTATCTGTAACAAGTGTTTTGCTGGGATATGGGATTGGTTGTCGCAGAAAAATCTGATTAGTTACCACTGACAATGCCGAGACAGGGGAATTACTTTCTTGTGCATATCATTAAAGAAAAATCAATGTGAAGAATGTGGAAGGAGGCTATCTATTGTGGCTGTAAGGACAGGCCAGTTTTGCATTGGCCTCCTGTTATTGCATTTAATTTGTTCTGGTGACAATAAAAAGACCACCAAATTGCTCAGAGAGGTGTCTCTTGAGGTGCGTTCTACCTTTTCCTGGTTTACCACATGACTAAATGGCATCATTTCATTATTCCAGCTTCAGACTTAATTACTTCAAATAAATTGGCTCATGTGCAAATGCAAACGGTACTTCAAGGTGAGACCTCGTCACACATCTCCTTAATGTCCTCATTATCAGCAGGGATTGGAATTCAAGGCCTGCACCACAATCCTGTGAACAGACTGGCAGGAAATTGAACTAACCCGCCACCTTTGCCTATTTGGTGCTTCAGGAAAACAACCATTGGGTGTTTGCCTTCTTGGTTATAAGAATGAAGTGAATATGAGTGCAAGATGAAGACAATTCTCATGTGTGTCAATAATATAGAGCCAGATGCGCTGATAGAAACAATAGGCAGAATTTTCTTTTTGTAATGTAAATAAGGTTACAACAAGGTTACATCTGATTCATCAATCATTTCTGCAACTACAGCCTTTCCCAAGATTGTGACAGTTACCCAGGAGAACAGCTTTTGTTTCCTCTTTATATCCACAAAGTCCCTGCAGCATCTAGGGAAACGCAAACTTTAGACAATGGCAGTATTTTACTGTGTAGTTTCCTTTGGGTGTGTCTATATAGGGATGAGGTGTGTTGGGAAAAGGCCAAACCCATGACCAGTGACAGGAGAGACAAAGTCCAGTTACACTAGAGAGACAAACACACACATCTCTCCTCAGAAGAGTGTGAGTTTAATGTGTCTTGAGTGATCTGGTGCATGAAAAAATATTCTTAACCACCAGGAAGGAGACAGAGAATGAAAACCCTCTCTATTCGCTGAAACACCTAATCTGATGTGAATTCTCTCTCGTATTTGGACTGCAGATTATGTAGAATCATTCTCTAAACTGACCTAAAGACCAATTATGACATTTAGTCCATTTTAAAACAGGGTGGACAGTTCAGTAGCAAAGGTACCAGCAGGTTTCCCCACATTCTGTTCATTATATCCCCCACGACATACAGGCAGAGAGACAATATGCAATCTTGTAAGATCACAATGATATAATGGACAAGACAGCGGAACTGTCAGGAAGAGTTCATCCAAAAGATTAATTGGTTGGAGAGAAAGGCACCATGTTTCTGAGCTCAAGGTTTGACATTTAGAGCCAACAAGGAAGTGAACTACATTATTAAGATTTATGAAAATTATTCAGGTGGATCATTCCATTTAGCCTTTCCATTATTAATTCCATCTTAAAAAGTCAATTGAATTAGGTGCCTGTATTAGCTCTTTTTAAAAATGTGACTGATGTTGCATAAAGGAGATGCAGAACACAAAGCACCTGACCAAATGGAAAATGAACCTGCTTTCTGGTGGATACGCTTTGTTGTTTAAGTAATACCAGTTGGTGAAAGAAGAGAGTTGTCTTTCTTTGCAAAGTCACCATGGGCTCAAGAAAACCAGCGTTGGCCGACCGGAACCATTGTACACCAGCAGAGGTATGAACTATAGTCGCTACAGTAGCTACGGCGGACTTCTGGGCTGGTAGAGATTTCTTCTGAGGAGAATCAGAGAACACGGTTGGACAGAACCGTGCGTCTCTGCTGACAACCCAAGACGCTGCCAGCAGCTCAGGTGACAGGCTGGCCTCTAGTAAAGCCTGAAAAAGGGCATTCAGCTGGCCAAACGCCAGTAAGAGGAACTTCCCATGAAGCGTTTGACACCAGTGACTCCTGGAACGTGTGGGGATGGATCTGTTATCAAGGACTCAGCCACTACCGCCCCGTTGCACTGACCCTGTAATCATGAAGCCCTTTGAGAGAATCATCTTGAAGCCCATTAAGGACAACATCCCTGGTGGTCTGACAGTTCAGCTGCTAGAGGCACAGATGCACAGAGGATGAGGTCCTTAAACCCCCCCTGAAGCTCCACACGCTGGAACTGTCTGTCCACCCACTTTGCTCCTGGATCCCAAGACTTTGTGGTGGTCAGGATCAGCAGTTGCTCATCCTCCTCCTCATCTTGAGCCTTCAGTGGAAGGGAAGGAGGATTTTTTAAAAAATGCAGTTAAATGCAGTAAAAACACTTTTCTTTGAATTTCCTGGTCCACAGCACATGCACAAGAACACAATTCATGTCATGTTGGTGGTAGGGGACAGGTCAGTCCAAAGAGTACAAAGGTTGGGTCATTTAGGGGAGAAAATGTCCCTCAAGTCTTTGATGAGCATCATGAAACGTACAGCTGATCCAGTTATGTCACATTCATGACTATGCTCATGATGACTGCTGATCTCTTCACAGCAAGACACTACATGTAAATATAAAGATTATGACTGTGATACTTTACGGAGGCCAGAAGACAATTAAACCAGCTAAATCCGATTCCTGGAGACGGACTGTGAATGACGATGTTTTGGAATGGCGAATCTCTAAGCCAGAATCATTTTTGTCAGACTCTCTCATTTTGGGCCATATTTGCCTTAATTTGCCATCTGTGTTTGTTCAGAGAGGGCGGGGGGAGCGAGGGGGGATTCAGATGAGAGAATCTACAAATCTTCCTCAAAGTCTTGTTTTCAAAGTGCTGGAAGGCTCTGAGAGAAGTGACATGTGGACGGTTGATGTGCAAGCATTTCCACGGTTCCACACGGCGATCTGCTTTCCCTCTGATTCATCTGCTGTCTACTTTTAATTTTCAATAATCATTTGTTTATCAATGATGCAAGTTTCAGGAGGGAGTGTTGAGCAATGGCACTCCTAAAAGGGCGACTTTTTAAAAGATAATTCTAACAAAAGATCCGTGATAAAAAACACCTTCAGCTCAGACAACGGAAGAGCAGCGACAAAAGGTCTGAGCTGGAAAACGGGCTGATTTCTTCTTCTGAGTTTGAAGGTGACTGCTGTTGTGGAGACATCAGGTTTGTTATTACTCGGCTTAACGGTGTCCCTTATTAAGGATTCTGCTTGGACGCATCTTCTAGAATAACTCTAATTAGTGTTACTTCAACAAAGAAGGAGGATTGTGCCATCTGCCTCGCATAACGAGGATTCCTCACTAATTAAAAACACCTAGGAGAGCAGTTAGGAGGTAATACCTGGTTAGGTTTGTAAGGTTAGGGAGATCTAATGAACATGAAAATGAGTAATGCTGCGGCAGCTTACTCAGTTTTAATTGCAGATATTTGCGTTTGTAGGAGAAGCACATCTGTGCAGGCACAAATATTTCCCTCCATTCCTGTTGGGTTATTATCGTCCTAGAATAGATGACAACACACACACCACTGATAAGGTCACCCAATGACACTTTTCGGCGATTAGAAACTTTTGGAAGATTTTCCCATGAATCATATACGCTACATGCATCGGAGGTGTTCTGCATATTTCATTTACATCCACAACAACCCCGTGTTTCCAGCTCAACCACCTGCTGATGGGAATTAGCGCTCCACCGCCTCAGCGCTCCTCTGCCCATCTCTGGACGTCCACTGTCATTCCGTTTATGGCCTGTGGGTTCCGTGAAATCATTCCACGGTTTAGCTCTGATCACACACAGGTTAGCCGCACGTTCACGCTGAGAGGAGCCGCACACAAAAACACTGAGATCCACCCGAGGCGCTGCGGTCTTTGTCAGTCCAAAAGCACCTGTGAGCAAAGCCTCTGCTGCATTTCTGGTGAAATGCCTCACACTACCTTCTCACTCATGCTGCATTGTTCATCACAGTCTGGGGCATTGGATGTATGGTAAACATACAGTGGTGGATGGTTTAATTTAACCTGTGGTCGGCTGTATCACATATACTGATAGTATAACTCTCACATCAAAGTCATTTTAATGTACTTCTGACACTTCTTATCACCCACAATGACCTACCAAAAAAGTCTCCTCCTAGGTGTGGAGCAAAACACATTTCTGTAAGCCTTTAATTGATAGTTGGAGATAAATGCTCACTCTTGAAAGCTTAATTCATTTGAAATGGATTTGTCAAGGAGTGTTTAGTCCCCTGTGCATGTCAAGATAAGGAGGGAAAAATGCATTTAATTTCATACCAATTCTGCCCATGTCAAATAGGAGGGCTGGAGTGGAAATTAATCTGTCCAGTGAGCATTCTGTTCTACAGAGGAGCACGTGCAGGCTGCATCTATGGAATGAAACACGGTGCCACAGAGAATGAACTGCTCTTCATTTACATATGTTTGTGTTTGCTGATTTTATTAATAAAGTTTGACCATGAATGACCATGGCTGCACTCACACAGACAGACAGACAGACAGACAGACAGACAGACACACACACACACACACACACACACACACACACACACACACACACCATCCCTAATATACACAGAAAATACCCTGGGGGTGCTGGTTTCATTTGAGCACATTCATTAGCTTTTAATTGCTTCTAAATTACAATGTGACCCATCAATAACACCATCTCCGTAACAGCAGGAATGAGCCGGCCACGATGCAGAATTCTCCACGTTGGGCGTGATTCCAGTTTGCAGGCTCGGTCCTTTAATAGGGAAATGTGAGTTTACAGTGAGGGCAGCGCTGCGGCCTCGGGCTGAGCTAACGGGCCGACCGACAGGAGCCAACGGCACCATGATGACAGAAACTCACAATGCGCTTCGCTTTGATTCAGTAATTCTATTAACCTGCTGATCTGGTCCCGTATTTACCCCGACCCCCAGTCTGCAAAAATAAAACAAGATTGATACCCTTTGACAACCAGATTGAAAAGCGTTTTCTTATGTATCGCCTCCCCATAACCAACACCCACAGAGGGGGGCAGAGCCGTAAAGCTCTGAAAATAAACAAAGCGCTCCCTCGGGGGGGGCTCTGCTGCAGGACGTTAATTCCACATCAGCAGATGTCGGATATAAACCTCAACCTGTAAATGAACTCCTGATGTACAAGTCTAATATTTCACATTTAAGTTGTTGATTGTGGACATGAGATCATGTAAGAGGAGTAGTGAGGACCAGTGCTAATGTGACAGCAGCTGCTAATTAGAGCTTCAACAATTAACTGATGATGATGAACAAAACAAGGTGCTGAAGCCATTTGTGATTCAATGTTGCTAAATTATTTTAAGTAAGCCACTGAGGCAAGTGTTCTAAAATGTTGGCATTCGCCTAAATGAGAAACTAAAGTCTCTGTTTTATTGTTTGATCTGCTTAATACAGAGCAAATAGCCTTTTCATCTTGAAATATTAATGAATTCCCATTTGAAGTCATTAGACATGGTTTTAAAAAATGCTCTTTAGTTACCTAACATTGTCAAGACATACACAACACAAATCCAGGTCTTCACATTTATTTTATTTTAGGGTCATTTATATTTGGGTAATTTTGGTTATTTTATCACAAAGCTTTAATCCAGGTTGTCTTGTAATGTTTAAAAAGCCCAATATCTCTGTGGACACCATCTTGGCATCTCTCGTGCACAGCTGTGAGGAGCCAGGCAGCAGGCGTGTGATTGGGTTTGGGTCTGGACGGGGCCCGACACCTTGATGGGCTCTTAATGAGCCCACGTCTCGATTTGAAGGTGTTATCTAGTGATGCTTTGATGAGTCTTTTAGTCTCACTTTGATTTTTTTTTTTTCTAAAGTAGATTAAAATAAATTTGTAGTTACATCTTCAAACTGGACATCCAAGAGCGTCGTTCAGGGGGGTCAGAAGATGACGAGGCCTCGTGGGAGGAGGAATTTAGAGTAAACTCTCTTCCATATTAACCATATTAATTAGGCCAATGGTGCTTGAACATTAGGGAAGAATGTAAAAAAAAGTAATATGTCAGCACAACCCATGTGGCTTAAAGATACTTTTAATAGATGAGCCAAAGGAAAACATACTTCAGTTGTTTTTGTGTTGATATAATAATTCTATTTAATCCTTGATTGAAAGGTTTAGATTTCTATTTCTAGATATTTTTGCCAATAAAATGTAAATTGTGATGTTTCCTTGTAAACTTCAAATATGATGTTTCGTCAGATGTGTTGCTGTGCTGTCATATTTCTGTAATATTCACATTCCGATAAGGAAAGTTAAAAAAAAAGAGGAAGTGTAAACGTGTGTCATGAGCATGTGTCTGTTCCTGCGTGTAAATGTCACACCTGACTTCATGTACTCTCGGGTGGAGAAAAGGTCTGCTTTCATTACCAACTCTGCTGCTCAGCTGAAAACCTGCCTCCGACTCTAACTGTCACCCGTGGGAGGAATAAGGAAACATGCGAGTGAATCCAGAAAAGACACTGTACGGGTACTTTACACAGGATGGGAGGATCCAGGTCACACTGGTGGTTGATGAGCGCAGGCGTAAAGCTCAGGAAAGTGTGTTGTCTGTGTCACATAGGTTGTTCGTAACCATCAACAGAGCATTTATGTTGCTGATGTAACTGCAGTCATAGAGGCGGTGAACAGAGCGTCTCCGCTGAAGCAGTGTTTTGATAATAAATGACCTGTCAATCCTCTCGGAGACCAGCAGACTCCAAAGGAATGTTCATTTAAAACGGAGCTAGAATCAGCAGTCAGACGCGGGGCTGCTCCTTCAATCAGCACAGAACAAACGCTGGTCGGTTTGATATCAGGCGCCGAGAAGCTGCTCTTTTAATAAGAGTCATTTTGTGAGCGTGAGGAGGAAACAAGTCCAGATGGCGGCCTGTTCCCTAAACACTGAGGTTCCTGTTGAAGGAAAGGAAGAAGCTCCCTTGGTGGTGTCACCCAGAGCGTGTTGAGTCCTGTCTGGAGCACCAACCTCCATCCTGCATTAGTCCCTCTGACATTCCGGGAGTCTCACAAGTCCACATTTGTGCGTGTTTAACAGACATCGCGGTGCGCGGTGTGTTTCAGGTAACCCAGGTGCTCACCTGTGATGGGTTTGGAGAGGAAGGACTCCTCTAGAGGACTGGGCTGTGGCACCACAACAGAACCGTGGCAGCTACTTTTGACCATGTACTAGTCATCTAAATGACTTTAGTGAAGACCTTCATTATCATGTGACCAGCCACAGGCACGCGCCTCTGAGAGGTCAACTCATATCAGAGCCTCATGTACCTGAAATATCATCATCTTTACCAGGACACGTTCTCCTTCATGGTTTCAGTTGCTCAACAGCAGCGTGTGGACTCCTCATAATCCTCAGAGTTAACTAGTTATTAACCTGGTAAATCCTTGAATCTGACACCAGCCGTCTTAAGAAGACAGAGATGAAAATGTTTGCATCATAAAGCAGAGTAATAGATGAAGACAAAGGGAGCTCTGGGGGTCTGATGCGCTCTAAACTAAAACAACAGTCGTCCGTCAATTATGAGTTTGAGACCAAGAGCAGTCAGTCCGCCATGAAAACGTCAGTTTGATGTAAAGAGCTGTCTGAGACCCTCCAGTGTGGGTTCATCCTCCACAACCAAAGTCACCATAAGTGATTTACATATAACGCTCTGGTGCTGAGACAGTCAGCACCTATACGATCCTATACTCTGTAGCTTCTGCCGATGAATGGATGAATGGATGAATGAATGAATGAATGAGAAGGAAACCTGGAATGAAGCAATGACGCATCTGTTGATGAGGATGACCTGCTTCCTGTGTGGCTTTAGGTTCCTGTAAGGAGCCATTTGTTGCTTAATCAAAGCCCTCTAATTTGATTTTACAAATCTGATAAAGCACTCAATGTTTTTCCTGCACTGAGGCCCTGTGTGAGGTCATAACCCATGGGTTTACCCTCAACTGTTTTACTAATGAGTGCCGAGGAACAAATAAGGAAGTTAATGCCCGTTATTCATAATGAATACGTGCATCTCTTTGTGACTAACGTAATAACGGTGATACTAACTCAATTAAATATCCCCGTCTCTGTTGCTCGGTGCTTTTATTGTGGCCAGACGCTGTTTCTGAAACATCCCAGCTAAGTTCGTTTCCTGATAACTTTACCTGGCAACACCAGCACCGGATCCCAGTCAGCGTCAGGATGAGGACCGGTCCATGATCATGAATAAAGGAAGCTATATATAGATGATGGACGACTATCCCAGAGGAAGGCAGTTTCTGCATATTTTATGACCAGAGTTGGACTTTTTTGGTGCAGGCAGAGAAGAATCCCCCTTCACGGGGATGTCCATCATTGGTTAATTACCTTATCATCCTTTATCCCTTTTTTAGAGCAGCTGTGGACATGCTGCGTGCCACTACAGATCCAGATCTTTGCCTGAGAAATGATGGCGGTCAAATTCTCCAGTCAGCGAGCGAGAACACGGCGTTCACTTTGTAACATTTTTGCTGAACATTCAGCCGTTTTAATGAGTCTCGTTAGCCGTTCACATCAGACTGTGGAAATGCAGATTGGAAACCCTTCCAGGAAAGAGCGCAGAGTCCTACAGGTAGGAAGCATATGGTCATACAAATACTACGGCTCAAGCGGGGGACTGATGAGAGCGCCGCCACCATCCAGCTGCCAATCACCCCCCCCCCTTGTACACCAGCACGTGCAAAACACTGACATTCAATATTCATGTCTGTCTTTGAGGAGCCACATGAGCGTGACAGTACACAACGTTTAGATGTCACATCACGTTCAGTTCGAGAGAATACGTTACACCAAGACCTTTTGTGTGTTTCTGTGTGTTTTGGCAGCTGTTAACCGACTGTTGAGCGCCTGTCGGGTTGAGGCAGGCCGCTCTCCCCCCGTGGTTTCAGGAGCGCTCTGGTGGATTAGGAGAACCCTCAGAGAAACCCACAGCCCCCCAGTAAACGCTGGTGCGAGCACAATACGGAGCGCCGGGACAATGATTGAATATAATCTGCAATTTCATAAATAACACAGAGGCCCCCAAAAGGCTGCGTTTCCTGGCTGTCAGTGATTAACTATCACTCAAGACTCATTTATCATCAGCCATAACTGGATTTATAGCAGCACAGTCGCATGAATGCCAAACGCGTATCCATTCCGCCTCAAATCCAACTGCCGTCAAACATTTAAGACCATTTTTCAGTTTTAGTTTGTTTAAAATTACCACGTAAAAGCACATAGATATGCAGCCCCAGTAGATGCCCACTCGCTCATCCATTAGGAGTTTATACAGCGGAGCTGACATTATCGTCACAAATGCTTTTTGCTGTTTTTGGACAATGATTGAGCCTAAAAAGTTGCTTTTCTAAAAAACATTAAAAAAACCCCACAACTTCTATCTGGTCTGGTGTGAAAATGTAGCTCCACTTTAGTTTGTAGCTCAAATCTGAGGTAACTCTTAAACGAGAACAGTCAGTGAAGTCTGGCTGCCCGCAGATGTTACATCACAGATCAGTGTTGGCTGGCTGCTTTCTGGCTCCCACTTTGAGATGTTTGGGTTTGCAAAGGCAAATCTGGGCAGCCAAAACAACACAGCAGCTCCAAGATCAACCATCATCCACCAAATCTCTGAGGGCACATTTACTCTCAACATTTGCTCTTCATGAAAACAGAGTCAATTTTAAAGGTTCCTCCAGGTTTCCCCAGGTTCCTCCAGGTTTCTCCAGGTTCCTCCAGGTTCTTCCAGGGTTCTCCAGGTTCCTCCAGGTTCTTCCAGGTTTCTCCAGGTTCCTTCAGTTATCTCCAGGTTTCTCCAGGTTCCTTCAGGTTTCTCCAGGTCCCTCTAGGTTCCACTGTAACACGTCACTTGCCAGCTTACTTATTTGGAAAAAAGATGTCACTTCAACTGGTGACCACAAGGATATCTGCTGCAGAAACAAACATTATGATCACGCTGATTAAAGTAATCTCATCCTTGACGATGACGCAGGACCAGCTGATGCTCCAGGCAGGAAATGGAGAAGCTGTGCTTCCTCTTGTGATCCCAGCTCAGGGTTTGGGTGATTATTTTATTCTCTCTGCAAATTAAATTCTGATTTCAACTGAGAAGGGAAACTATTTACAATGTAAGTATAATAACTTTTAAATTCAGTTCCTCCTGACGAGCGCGCACTGGCACAAACCTGATGGCGGCGGCAGTGGCTGCATGCACTCATCTGCAGTTAATTCATCTTATTCATATATTCTTGGGGAAGGTTCAAAGAAAGATTCCCTTTACATGATTAGCCTTCACCGTGTGTGCCAGTTCTGCGCTCGTATTCTAGAGGCACATCTTATCACAACCCCAATCTCCATTTTAAGTGCCCTCAGGTTCTGGTCATATAGAATTAGCTCACATCAAAGAGAATCCACACGTCAAGCCTTTTAAATGAAATAGTCTTTTGAATTCTACTATTACAAACAGTTTATTCTACAGGGACACCGTCTGATGGAAAAAGATAAAGAGTTCATCAGGATATGGAAAAGCTCCTGTTTATGAGAAAAGATGGGGATTTGTGAGGTTCACCATAAAGGCTACAGAGGGTGCAGCTGTGTGTGGCTACATGAGGCTCTTTATGAGTTTATTCGCAGTTTGAGGTTGAAGAGGAGGCAGAACATTCAGCCACAACTCCCACACCGTCAGGAGGCTCTGCCAACGTTGGCTGAGACCAGCTGTAGGTGAACGCCGTCTTCACATTGTTAGAAGAGTATTACCCGCTACTTTTGTTTTAATGTAATTTTCTTTTGTTTTGGGGTCAGATCTGAAGCTTGTGACCTCTTTTAGACTTGTGTTTTATTGATGATTCATGGGAATTTGTGGCCCAACCACTTAGCTCAAAAGGCTAATGGCAATAAATGTCAGTGAAAAACAAATGTATATGAAAGCTGAGGTGACTGTTGGTGTGTTCGTCAGAAGATAAATCTGGTCCGGAGGTCCAGTCTGGGCCTCAGCCTCAGCAGATGCTTACTGGGATTGATTCATTTCCAGCAGGAACCGAATGTGACTTTTTTGATGCCAAACAAAATAGTTTAGCGGATTAATACGGCTGATGATTTCTATGATATTCTCATTACTGCAGACCGTCAAACGAGGCTCTGAGCCGACGTTGGAAGACCGTCTTGTTTTAGGACCATTTATTGACCTGCCTCTATTAGCTGCTGTTCTCCCCCCATGTCATTAAACTGCCAATCAAAGGTGAGGAGTGGCTTAAGTTCCAATCAATCACACTGATTGGGAATGTCACAAAGTAGCTGCTTTAAGCAGACAGCGGTTGTGTCCGTTGCAACCCCATTTAACCGACACAGCATCTTTAGGCAGCGTGATAATAGACCAAAGCGCTTCCTCCCCCTCCTTTCTGAAAAACCCCTCTCTCCTTCTTTTGATTTAATGTCACGATGTTGCTGTAATACGAGCTGATACTCACCTGCCACAGGGAGAGAGTGGGAATATTCTTACTCGAATAAAGAAAAGATAAAGGTTCAATGTCATGCATACATACACAAAATCTAAGTTCAAACTCACTGTAGCCAATGGCTTTAGATAAAAAAAAAAAAACCTGAATTCAGATATTTTAACAGTTTTATGACTCAGAGTTTAACGATCCAATTTAGACTCTTTGGTAAGTGAGAAAAGTTCTGAAGCTGAACTAATGTAGCTGTTGTAGCTGAAAGGTAGAGTTCAGAGTTCTTGGTTCAAAAATAAAGTGTGAACTTGTTCAAATGAAATCCAGTTTGATCGCCTGTGGGCTTCTGGTCCCGTGGTGGTGGTGGAGAGTGGGCGTGGCCCGTCCAGCCAACAACAGAGGTCAGGACGTGTTGGGGTCCACAGGAACAACACGAAAAAGAAATATTCAAAGTAAAATGTGCATTAGATAAAGCTTGCTTTAAAACAAGAATGAAGATTACAAGCTCATGTAGACACGATGACACAGAGCTGGGGGCAGGGGCCGTGTCCCAATGAGCCTGAGAGGAGGGGCTTTGACTGTTTCTTTACAGACATAAGCAGGAAAATCCCCGGACTGTACCTTTAAAACTCTTGAAAGGTTGGCAGATCCTGCAAGGATTAGCACGATGACAGCTGAGGGGTCGCGACCCATCTCCCCATCACTGTGAACTTCCCTCACAGCTGAGGCAGCTCAGACGTCTCCCAAGGCTGTGGACGGACCCTGACGGGCCTTTTACACACATCAATATTTAAGCAGCCTCCCGCGGTGACTCAGCAATTACTGACTAATTGATCTGAGATTGATTATCATCAGTTTTGGAACGGTGTCTGTCAGCAGAAGGGTTTGTGTGAGTAGGTGTGTGTGTGTTTGACCAAACATACTAAAAGAGTCAAGTTTGGCTTCTCTTGACTTTGTAAAATAGAAATCTTCCCCGTCGTAGGTGTATAATTCACGCTGAACCTGATCAGGTTGTGAGTGTAAGATAAATAATTAGCTTTTAGAGGAGACAGACCTGCGCTCAGCAGACTCACAGACTCCATGAACTCCTGCTGTATACTAAGCTGTGCTGCTGTCATCACAGATGATAAAAGTGAGTCAACATTGGCCTTCAGAGCAGAAGGTCAGACCTGAACGCAGCTTGGTGCTATCCATCCCCCCTCTTAAAACAAACAGGTGTTTTTTGCAGTGAAATACCTTCTGCTCAAGTGTTTTTGACAGTGTGAGGGCTTTGAAGTGCTCACAGTTCAGGATGTCAGTGTTTGACCCTTTGATATGGATCAAATCCCAACAGATATGAAGAATTCTGGAGAATGAATCTTCATATCTCCTTAAAGTGATTAAGCGATTGAATCTTTCATTTGAATGGACCAAAAAGGAAACGGGTTAAGTGTACCTTTGTGTTAATATCAGCTCTAACCTTTTCTGCTTAACCTGTCTGCTTACACTGATTCAATTTTTTCTGCCATTCCCCTCATCCTCCCGCTGTCCTTCACGTATCCATTCTTTAAAAGTCATCTCGGGTTACCTGGAATGTCACATCACTCAAGTATGCCCTCCGGGGCAGCTCCTGTTATTTTAAAGGGTCATGTACGTTTATTCAAGCAATGAATAAAAAAGCACCCAAAGGCTAAGATGAGAGGCTTTAGTAGCTGAAAGGACAAAATAGGAACCTTTTGAAAGGCCACGGGTCAAGTACGACCGTCGTCCGTCACAGTTTGACACCTGGCCTTGACCAGTGGACCTGGGATTCAAGGCCATCGCCCAGAGACCAGGATTGTCCCCGGGAAAGGGTCTAAATGAGAGGAATTCTGTTTTGGGGTCGGCAGGGCCTTAAAGAACGTGATAATGGACCCGTCCAGACACCTGAACACATCTGAACACGGGTTTCTGACTGGGAATTCCTCACAGTTAAAATGTGTGACAGAAATAATGAAAAGCACGATTCGCTGTATGTCAAAAAAAAAAACATCGCAGGTGAAGAAAAGTGAAGATGTTTTGACTGTTAGCTTTGTTAGTCGAGCTCATTAAGCAGCGACATAAAACTCATCTCATAATGACTAAAGATCTGGTTCACACGAACACAACCCTTGATTCTGAGCAAGAGCGAGAGGGGGGGGGGCGAGAGAAAAGGGACAAATTCTAATGAGGGTGTAAGGTAGGAAGGGGGGGGGGGGGGGGCATTTAGTTGGCAGACACTTTCCTGATTCAGCCAGGCTGCAGAGCAGGGGTAGCTGTCGTCTCCCATGTACCTCATCTATCACTGCCTATTTCTCGCCACACACACACGGACGGAAGGAAAAGAAAATTCAATCTTTCCCTGCCTCACAGTCATCTGCAGAAATGCATCCGCTCACCCTTCACGCCCGAGCCCCAAAACCTGCCAATGATCGTCCGCCGGGGTGGTAAAGAATCACCGCGGGTAGCGCATGTGATCTATTTCCAATCTAAAAAGTCCCACAGGTAGATTAGACACAAGTGGAAACGGCCTCGGGGAGTGGTGCTGCTTTTAAAGAGCGAGGACCTGGCGTCACACAAACCACACGAACCCCCAGCAGACGGATTTCACTCTTCCTTCCTCCTTCTGAGGAGAATACTTGAATTAGCTTAAAGGAAAATTAGTTTAGGAATTAGTTGAGGAATTGAGAGGAGGAAAAACTGAAGTGATGAACAGGAAACTTCTGACAGCTTCTCATGGAGCCTCCCACATGAACGCATTCAAAACATGTAGAAATTCAGAACCTTGAGTAGAAAGTCGATAAGATCATCACTGAAGTAAGGACAGAATCAGTGTGTGTGTGTGTGTGTGAGTGTGTGTGTGTGTGAGTGTGTGTGTGTGGTTGGGGGCACATAAATATGGTGAAACCTGCCTCTAAAATACACTTACCATTTATCAAACACTGAATTCTTTGTAGTTTCCTTCATCTTTTTCCCACAACAGATGTTGAAAGATGTTTCCATTGGATTCTTACGAACACTGAAGACTTAATAATGTTCATTTCTCTCATCAGTTCAGTTTGAATTAATAATTTGGTGCCAGAATGGCAGAAGAAATTATCTGTATCTGTGTAAATCTGATCGTTTTGTTTCCATCTGCAGGTTTTCCCAGCGTTGGGATGAGCTCTTGCTCTTGCACCTCTGCCTGTCGGCTGAGCGATTCATGGGGGAAATCAATATTAGCATGTTGCCTTTATTCCCCCTGTGTAAAAACAACCTCTTGTACGATGACAGGCATTGACGTCTCTGGCTCCGAGTGTCTCTGGGATATAACGGCGACCTTTTCGCCATGGCTGCCTCAATCTGGCCAGAACAAGGAGACAATGATCACAGCCGTGATCCAGCCCTTTCACACAAAACTATCGCCTTCTGCTGAATGCCAACACAAGTTTGCTGACGCACACTCTTCTATTTCCTCTCCGTCTCCCGACACTCTTTTCTTATTTATTTGCATAATCCCCGTGACACTCCGATTAATAACTCTGGGCTGATTTGCATATCTATGGCTGAAATTGAGGACAGACGTACACACAGTAAATACAGTCCAGCAAGAAACAAACTGCTGCCTGTGGGTTTGAGGGGACACAGATCTCCAGGGAGGGGGATGAACGTGGAGTATTCTTAGGTTCAATCCCATTCTAACACACACAGACAGACAATGCTTGCAGTGTACTTTCCAATCTCCAATCCTTCGCTAAAGCCTTTGGCCCCTGCCAAATATAAGTGGTGGGAAAATAGAGACGCTCCTTCTGCAGCTATCACTGCCACAAACAGCAATTTAAAAAAACGACCCCCCCCCCACACACACACACACACACACCACCACCACCACTACCAACGAGAGAGAGAGAGAGAGAGAGAGAGAGAGAGAGAGAGAGAGAGAGAGAGAGAGAGTGTGTTCTGGTTAAACAGGTTGAATGGGGAGGAGGTATTTGCTTCAATAGTGCCCCCTAGTGGTTGAAGACATCGGCTCCTCGGATTTCAGCCTGATTAACACTTCAACAGGTTTGACGTCCTCAGACAAAAATGGTTTAGACCTCAAATATGCCTATATTTAGACTGCCAGGGTAATGGATTAAGTAGAGGATTCTCCAACAAAACCTCCATGAAAACGGTGAGAGAGCCTGAAGTGAAGCCCTGGTGCAGCTGCATTGCTGCTACTAACACGCATGGCGTGCATTCACATCCTCACAAGCCAAAGGGGACCAAAGGTTGTAGAATGACACGCCTGTAATGAGGTAATGACAGGTGAGGCAGGGATGTGGTCAGCTCCAGTGACATCCGACGCTCAACTCTGCAGTTACAGCGCCCACCGCCGCCGCCGCCACCGCCACCACCACCGCCGCTGCAGGACTGAACCACAGAGCAGCACCTGAATAATTGAGGAGGTGCAATATGTTGAGGCAGGGTGTGGGAGGAGAAGAAGGGAGGAGGTGGACTCCCCTGGAACGTCTGCAGTGTCCTCTGTTAGTGGTAAAAGTCATCAAATATTGGTTTGGGGAAATGTCAAAGCACTCGCCTCACATTTTGCGGTCCAGGAACATGGTGTGTTCCCTCACTGGACCCAGCCCAGTGGGACCAGTGAGGGAACATGGTGTGAGGGAACTGGTCCCAGCCCAGTGGGACCAGTGAGGGAACATGGTGTGAGGGAACATGGTGTGTTCCCTCACTGGTCCCAGCCCAGTGGGACCAGTGAGGGAACATGGTGTGAGGGAACATGGTGTGAGGGAACATGGTGTGTTCCCTCACTGGTCCCAGCCCAGTGGGACCAGTGGCAGCACTGGCTCCGCTATTTGTTATTTCTTTCATTTCTCAGATTATCCACCACAAAGCCCCGGCATTTCACCGCTCCTGAAACGCTGCCCGTGGCTTTCATCCTGCTTTAATGCTCGTATATTTGCTTCCAGGTTTATCTTCAGGTTGCCATGACAGCAAATTGGAATGTCATGCTGGCATTTCACCTTCGCCTTCCCGGATCTGACCGACGACTTCACGGCCATACCAATTCCTGATTTCACAGCAGCGGCTGGGAGTGAGGAGGAAACAGTGTGTGTGTGTGTGTGTGCATGTGTGTGTGTGTGCATGTGTGTGTGTGTGTGTGTGTGCGTGCATGTGTGTGTGTGCGTGTGTGTGTGTGTGTGTGTGTGTGTGTGTGTGCGTGTGTGCACGTGTGTGTGTGTGTGTGTGTGTGTGTGTGTGCGGTGGTTCGACTGACCTTGCGCGCTGTCCCTGTGCATGTTTTCCGAGAGGTGGGATGGATTGAGAGTGAGATCCTGTGTAGCAGCCGCTCTCCCAGCCAAACATGGTGAGTGCCAAAGCTGCACTCGTCTGAAACTGACGTGGTCTCTTTGTCAAGGCGAAGCGCTCCCACCTGACACACAAACATCCCGGCATCCACAGCCGTGACTTCAGGTAAAACCAGAGAAACACACACGGGCTGGGACTAAGTGGAAACTTAATGCTCTGGAATGCTCCAAACAACGACGGGAGGAAAGTGTTCTAGATTATTAAAGTGGGAAAAACTTCCCTCAGGGAGAATTTCAGCCAATGAAGTGAAGCTTTCTTATAAATCCTAATTATTAATCACCTCGTCCTGTAGGTGATCTGTGGATTCACAACAGTTTCCTTGGATCATTAACTAGTAAACACAGACAGCACTTGGGGATTGATGCAATTTGGGATAAACTCTCTCAAGGCTGGACAGTTGAAAATAGTAGATAACTGAAAGTTATTTCCTGCCCCCTGCTGGTCAATATAACGCTTTTGGACACGCTCCTTTTGTGGGACAGGCTTGAATTTGTTTAGCAGTGATTTTGGTCACGATTGTTCTGTGTGGGATTATATGAATTTAGAACAATTTCATGACAGCTTCCACTGTTTAATTTAATGTAACAAAAAAGGTTACTGAGTGAGTGTGGCGCTCCATCAGTGCAGCTTTGCAAAAGGAAATAAATATGTCTGCGTGGAAAAGTCTCTGCATCTCATTCCCAAAGGTTTGAGGGTGCCAATCAATCACACGGAGCTTTTAGAGGGGACGCCAGTCAGAGGAGGAGCAGCAGAATCGTCCTCTGGAGCCACAAAGGTGTCACAGCTGCAACAGTTGTCAGAGGCCTGTCACTGCAGGCTGGATGGAAGCATGAAAAATAGCCTCCCTGGGGAGGGAGAGAAGACCATCACCAGGACGTGTGTGTGTGCGTTTGTGTGTGAGACTTGATGCACTTTAGCCTGTTGAATCTTCCCTTGTCAATCCTTCAGCCTACAGCCCCCCCCCAGGGCCGATGGCTCCATTATCCAGCCTGACAGGCTCTGCTGAGGCCACAGCCCGATCTTTGCCTAATTGGAATCTGACAGTTCAGTTTCGCTTGTGCTTGAAGTTACATGTTGCCTGTTTATTTGACTGGAGTGAAACATCATACGCTGAAGATTCCATCAGGAGAGAACTTTGGCTGAACCTGAAGGGGGAGCGCCTTTGATGCCACAGACATGTCCTCTCCAACCCACGGGAGCCGAAGACCACTCTTTTTTTCTGGACTGTTCAAAGTGAAGGGAGGTCGAGGTTACGAGGAACAGCAAGGATGGATCAGGGTGAAAAAAGAGGGCTTTTCTTCCATGTTACTTTTTTAAAAATTACAACCAGTGATTGATATACTGAATTTACTGTATAGGTCCGTGCACGTTCCTTCTTCTATTTTCTAGAAGGTTTTCCCAAAAGGCTGATTAATGTTGACAGAAATATAAGAACTAGATGAGTCCAAATGAAACAGCTTCAGGTTGCAGTAAAGGCTGTAAAAACACTTGCTGGCAGCCACCTGAACAGGTTTTCAGGTTCTGATACTTCACTGAAGTAAAAAAACAATCCAACAGTAATTACCATGGGTCCATCGGTATTCAGGTCACATGACCACAGCAAGTAGCAGTCATCTATATCAGCTGACCCAAAACCTTCTCATGCCTTCCTGTAATTATTGGTTAGATGTGGATTCCTGGTCACACCTTCTCCTTGTTGCTCCCAGCTTGAATATTTGGACCTGTGTTTCCAAGCCCTGGTCCGGTGTGCGTATGCGTGTCGTGTGCGTGTGCGTGTGCTGAGCAGCAGTGGCGTGGTGTGGCTCTCTGTGTGGAGCTGCGGGTCCCCGTGTGGGCGCTAATAATGGCCTGTCAGGAATGAAGGCCTCTGAAAATGAGCATAATCCACAGAGGTTATCTGACTAAATGAATTCTAACAGGAGTCAAAGCAGGACCCCAGAGACCTCTGAGCAGCAGCATCTCTTCCACTGGCCTCTTATCAAACCTGACAAGAAATAAAAAGAAGCACACAAAAATAGAACATGTCTAACTGGGCTGGAAACAGTTCAGTAGATCTGCAGGATGATTCTTGATTGTCCATTATTGCTGCACTCTGGGCGTTAAGTTATTGTGACTGAGGTCTCCTGGTCTCATGTTACTATGCCGCACTAGGCATCATATAGCACTGCTAAAGAACCAAAATGCAACTAAAGTCTTGTACAGTGCAAAAAAATCCATAAATAAAATGCACAGTCATGGTGCTCTTGCATAAAAAATAAATAACACACAAGAAAATGAGGAGAGAATAAGGAGAGCTGCAGAAGAGGAAGGGTGGAACAGCATTGAGGGCTTTAAAAGTAAATAAAATAATTTTAAAATGAGTTAAAAATTAGGTGGGATGTGCTGATTTTGTTTTCTTTATAGAACAGGTTTAATTTATACCAGCTGCCTCAGCTTTAATCTGCCTGTCAAATTTAAGATCTCTATCCACTTTTCCACTTTCCCCAGCCATCCAGGCTTTAATGTCCTCTGAACTCCTCGGTGAAGGATTGAGTAGGTGTAAGTCTTTTAGGGACACATTAATCTGACTCTCATCAGCATAAAAGTGAAACAGGATTCCATGTTTCCTAAAATTAGAGCCAAGAGATAGTAAGTAATGAGAGAGCAAGAGAGGGCCCAACACTGAGCCCTGTGGGATCCAGTATGAAAGAGGAGCCTGCTGCCCTCCCCCCTCTCCAAACCATCAATGAGGATGTCATGGTCCACCTGTTGGACGCTGCAGTCAAATCTAACAGTCAGACAGAGTCAGCTGAAGCCAGCCAAAGAGCTGGATTCTGTGCTGGGCAGAGTTTAAAATCAGATCGGAAAGTTTCAAGAATGTATTTGAACAATCTTCTCAAGGATGTTCCATTAAAAAAAGCCGATTGGAAACAGCCTGAATTTCATCCAGGTTTTCATATCAGAGGCTGGCTGCACAACTGCATGTTTAACATTTACAGGGACCACTCCTGAGGACAGACTGTTATTAATAAATGCATGGACAGATGTTCCAGCAGCGGGAAACACCTCTTTAAAAATCTGGAAGGGAGAATGTCATTTCAGGAGCCAGAGGGCTTCAAACGACCCACAATCTCCAGGACAAAGGGCAGGGGCACAGGCTCAGACATGTCAAGACAGCAGAGCACTGAAGGGCTGTCAGCAGGTGAAGTATATGCTCCGGTAGAAGTGACTTTATCTACGAGACGTGCAGAAAGTGTTGACACACAGCAGAGTTGATGACTTTGTGCAACACTCGGGGCGTACCGCAGGTTAGCACTTTAATATCTGAGAAACATCTCCTCTTATCTTCATTTACAGCGGTTTGGTAATTACACCAGGAATCCCTCAACATTTGAAAAGACACTTACAATTGGTCTTTTTCCACCTGCCTTCAGCTTTGCGGCTTGATTCATTCAACCGAGGCTCACATTTGGCTTTTTGCTGCCCGCTCTTTAACATGTCTGCTAGTTGGACAGGCATCCTGAAACCATGAGGTGAGAGCCTTGATGGCATCACAAGCAGCTTCAGGAAAGACAGGAGACCCCAGAAACTGCAGGCTCCTGATCACTGCATGTTTGCCCACAATATCGTCCAAGAACGCTGAAAAATCAGTTAGAATGTCTATTATAGGTCAGGGGCTGACTGATTATGGCACTGTGAACATGGCCCAGCTAGAAGAGACTCAGCTAGAAGAGACTCAGTTAGAAGAGACTCAGTTAGAAGAGACTCACCTAGAAGAGACTCAGCTTAATGACCAAAGAGGGTGAGTGCTTTTAAAGTCCTTTTCTAACAGTCACAATTCCTTTGCCTTGACCAGAGGAGCTAAAATAACAGCTAGGTAACAGCTCTGTGAGGCCTCTGGACTCAATAAATTTCAGCCGTCTAAACAAAAACCTGTAAAGTAAAGGACTCCTTAAGAATGAACTTTCTACGAGGTCATTCCTGGCAGGAGCCGGGGGGGTTGGGCGGTCAGCTGACACAGAGACTCCTGGGTTTCCATTACCATTGCTTCTGTACTGGGATTACGTTGTCATCAGGACGATGAATTATCAGGTGAAGTATGAGATCAGTTGTAATGAATCTTGAGGTCGTTCCCCTCCTCTCTCCAGCACGTGATAGCAAAGCCATTATAATCGTTACTACCGGCTGTTGGTTTTCAACTAAAGCTGTATTATCTGATAATAAAAGGCAGAGTAAGTGTCCCATTGGAAAACGTCTCCGTAGCAGGGTCAATGTTTCTGAACTGTTCACGTAATTAATCTTGATACAAGGATTAATATCTAATACAAGGTGTGTCCCTGGATGACTCCTTTGTTATTAACTTTGTTACTGTGAAGGAAGCGTTCGGGATTATTTCAGTCCCATGATTACTTTTAGCCTAGCAGCTGATTGCAAATTGCACCCGTCGGTTTACTCAGCACATTGATTTCTTTGCCAATATTGTGGGTAGAAGAACGCCAATGACGCACGACCCTGATCTCTCCTACACTCCCTGTAAATCCTGTGAAATGGAAGCTGGTGGAAGTCCAGCCCAGCCCAAAGCAGAGAGAAGGGGAAGGTTCAAGGAAGTTTAACTGAATTTGAGATGGGGCCTTCATATGACTGCTGCCATAAAAGTTTGCCGTTGACTAACACTCGATTAAGAAAAAAGCTGGACTCAAATACTGGGAAAGCTGAGGGATCTCTCACGTGGACCAGGTTCTGAAAAAAGGGATCAAATTAGCTAAGATTAGCTCCGGAATGGGGCGAGCCCCAGGGTGCAGGGTATCAGCACACACGTGGGGGTAGAAGACAAACTGGGGCAGCGAGTGAGTGAGAGGGGCCCCTCACCTTCAGAGAGCTGAACCAGCTGCCAGAAAAAGGCCAGAAATGTACTATAGTGAGCATAAATGAAGCCCCAACATCCCCAGCATCAACACACACACCCAGGATGAAGGTGATGATGATGGTGATGATGATGGTGATGATGGTGATGATGATGATGGTGATGGTGATGGTGATGGTGATGATGATGATGATGATGGTGATGAGGATGATGATGATGATGGTGATGATGATGATGGTGATGATGATGGTGATGATGATGGTGATGATGATGATGGTGATGGTGATGGTGATGGTGATGATGATGATGATGATGATGATGATGATGATGATGGTGATGATGATGGTGATGATGATGATGGTGATGATGATGATGATGATGGTGATGATGATGATGATGATGATGATGATGGTGATGATGATGGTGATGATGATGATGATGATGATGGTGATGATGGTGATGATGGTGATGATGATGATGGTGATGGTGATGGTGATGGTGATGATGGTGATGATGATGGTGATGAGGATGATGATGATGATGGTGATGATGATGATGGTGATGATGATGGTGATGATGATGGTGATGATGATGATGGTGATGGTGATGATGGTGATGGTGATGGTGATGGTGATGATGGTGATGATGGTGATGATGATGGTGATGATGATGATGATGATGGTGATGATGATGATGATGGTGATGATGATGGTGATGATGATGATGGTGATGATGATGATGGTGATGATGATGATGATGATGGTGATGATGATGATGATGATGATGATGATGATGGTGATGATGATGGTGATGATGATGATGATGATGATGGTGATGATGATGATGATGATGATGGTGATGGTGATGATGGTGATGATGATGATGGTGATGGTGATGATGATGATGGTGATGATGATTATGGTGATGATGATGATGATGATGATGATATTGACAATGATGATGACACTCTGCCATCTGTAATCTACACAAACAGCAGCTCAAGTGTCCTTTTAAAGAAAATACAGTAATAAGAAGTGCAAGGAAAATAGATTAAGGATGAATGAGGAAGTTTAATTCAATCTGAATGTTCTTCTTCAGACACGTATTCAGAGTTTTCACTGTAATCTGGGTAATCTGTGATGTTTCAGCCTTCGTTAAACTTGTTCGGTAAGCAGGGGATTATTTTGGATGCTGTAATTCAATTTCTGTAGAGCAGGGTACTGTCTGAATGTAGTATTCCTCCATAATGCTTCATACTATTCTCTCTCTCTCTGTCTCTCTCACACACATGCACACACGTATACACACACACTGAGGACTTTCATAGTCATAATGTATTATCCAGCTCCTTCCCCTAACCATCTGACATACCTGACCCCCTGACCTCTGACCCATCCTACCTGACCCCCTGACCTCTGACCCATCCTACCTGACCCCCTGACCTCTGACCCATCCTACCTGACCCCCTGACCTCTGACCCCATCCTACCTGACCCCTGACCTCTGACCCATCCTACCTGACCCCCTGACCTCTGACCTCTCCTAACCCAGTTCTGATCTTAAACCAGGACTGGACCCTCCAAAGCCTTTGAAGTTGTGAGGACCAGCGGAATGTCCTCACTAGTAAAATGAAGGTTTAGGTAGTAAGAATGTAGCAAGTACAAGAACACACACACACGCACACACACACACACACACACACACACACGCACACACACGCACACAGTTTGCTGAGTCAGATCCCAGTTGGATGTTAGCTAATGGTAGCAGCTCGAGGAGGACGGATATCCGCTCTCTTCGGCGGTGAAGGCCATCTCGCTCATAATAAAGGCGGGCGGCTTGGCCGTGCTGCTGTTTGCCATGCTGCTCAGCTTCTGCGCGTTAGTCAACAGAGCCACACGGGGAATAGTTTGGAGCTGCGCTGATCACTGGCCTGCACCTCCTGGCCCTGAGAAATCAACAGTGCAGATTTATAGACGCACCTCAGATTGGCTGGCCCACATTTGTACCCCCATAAATACATTTACGGCGCTGCTAATGCCACTGCTGGGAATAAGCAAGGTTAGACAAGATTCAGCTCAGAAGCAGGCAGCCCGGGGCAGAGCAGGGGGGCGTTTGTGTCCGGGAAAAAGGGAAACCGGCGTATCTGTGGATGAAGCAAAGAAAGATGTATCCTCACGTGGTAATAGCGGTTTTACAAGCTCAAGCTATTTCCAATACAAGACAAGTGAAGACTAGAAGCTGCTCCTTCCACTGGATGGTACGATGAAATATTCAGATCAAGTGGGACACCCTGATTATTTTATTTGTTACTCTATATATCCCCTCCATAAGGGTCCTCGCATAAACAAGCTGGATGTGCAATTAAGATTAATAAATAAACCTCCTGACTTAAATCAAACTGATGACCTTGCTGCTGATTCTCATCAAAGACACGACAGATGAATTATTCAGGCACATTACTTCCCTTCATTTTTAAATGTGTCTCATTCGGACATTTTCATGAAAGTTGCAGGGTTTAAAAATATCAAATATGCATGAACAAGCCATCACTCTCTTCATAATGAATAAGCGTACCTTAGAATTGACACATTTGCACTCAGAAGCACTTGTTGGACTGACAGGCGCATATATGCTGAGGAGGTGATGACGCACTCATCCTCCAGTCGCTCCCTCAGAACCTCACAGCTCAACCATCGCTGGTCGCTAAAGGACGAGCCTTTGTCCGTTCCGTGGTCGGACAAAAGAGGTGTTTTCACATTGCTGTCGGCACAGACAACAGCCAGCTACTTTAGCTGCATTTTATTCCCAGACCAGACGTGAGGAAACGTCCGGAAACACTGCAGGAGTTTCATGTCCCGTCATCCAGAGTCAGATGAGTCCAGGTTGAGAAATGTACTTCAGAAGTGTTGTGGAGCAGTCTAAAGGTCACAGCAGAGGAGCCCTTAACCCTCCTGTTGTCCTCATTTCCTGTACACATCCTGTGTCTTCACTAAACCATCAATATAAGAAGATTAATTGAATTTTAAACACCAAATTTCATCTTGCTTGAAGAAACAACTTGTGATTCACCACAAAATGTGTAAATACCTGAGTTTTCCCTCTTCACTTGTATTTCTATAGCTTAAGAAAAGGGAAAAAAATGTGCAAAAAGGAGTTTTGAATGCATTTTTAATCATCCCAGTGACTCAGTTTCTTTCTTTTTTTTCTCCAGTGAACAATTTAAGACAACATACAATACAAAAATATGAAAAATAACACAACCCATTCAGTTAATTAGCACATGTAGGGCAGTATGCAAGTGCACAGCTTCTGCAGATGTATTTCGTACACTTGCAGCACACAGTTTGTGTTTTAGTCCTTCTTTTGAGGGCAAAGCTCACATCTCCTCCTCTTACTTGCCCTCGCTGGGGAAGTGGCTGTGGTAGGTGTGTAGCTGTGGTAGATTTTTGGTTTTTAATGCAGTGGTGGGCCATTTTGACCCGAGGACAACAGGAGGGTTAAATCAGAATGACCGTTCATAGATCAGAACTCTGCAGCTTGAAAGAGAAATAAACAACAAATTGGAAGAGGACAACGCAGCCATAACAGGGCTGAAAAATTCACAAGGCAACAAAAGTGCAGGCAAAATGACGCTCTCATGATTAATCCATGAAAGCAGAAAAAGGAAACTGCGTGACTTAGCATTAAAATAATCCCCATCATCAAAAATTACTACAGATCTTTTAACTTATAAAAATTTAAGAAATAAAGTGTACAAGAACTCCATAAAGCAAAAGCTTCATATTCCAGTCAACTTAGAGGCAATGCAAGGGGCAACAATGAATCCTTATGGAAAGATCTGAATGACCACACTAATAAAACAAATAAACAAAGGAATAAAAGAACTCACTGTGCAGGGAGAAAGCATAAATAACTCCACCATTGTGGCCGATGAATTTAACTTGTAGTTTCTGCAGTCAGTAAAGGAATTAACTAAAAGGCTTGAACAAATAGAGTACACAGATTAAATAACTCAAAATTGATCTATTAATTATTTTCATACTAAGGAAATTCAGGAAGCAAAAACTAGGGGAATACTTGCTAAATTGTCCAATTCCATAACTAATGACATACACAATATGAGCAGTTCCTCTCTCAAACGTCACTGTAGAGTACTGGCTAAACCACTGACACAATTAGAACCTTTCCCTCAGGTTGGATAAAAGCTGTTGTGCCAGTATTTAACGCAGGAAGTCAGGATTCTATGTGCCATTAACTGTCAATGTCCATTTCAGCCACACTGTCTAAAGTCACGGAGAAAGTGTCACATCAGGACTGACACACCTGGAAGCTCCTCCACCCTCAGCAGTTTGGATTGAGATCAGGCTACTCCCCTGAAAGAACAAACTGCTGCTTTGTGGAAAATGCCAAAAAAGAAATCCCTGGATGGCTGTGATGTGGTCGAGGCTATAATCCTGGACCAACATTTGTCCAAATTTCTAAATTTTAATCTCTCTAATGAGGCAATATGTTGGTTTGCATCACTTCTGCAGGCCTGGTTCAGCATTTCAAAGTTGCTCAAGATAAATCCCCACTTCTAAACATACAAGTGGGCGTCCCACAGGGCTCGATACTCGGACCTTTGCTGTTTAGTCTCTTTCTAACTGACTTGCCCTCAATCTGTGTCAGTTGGCAGCCGTATGTGGATGATGCAGTTCTTTACGCACCTGCCAACACACCAGAGCCGCGGCTGCTCATCTCTGGTTCAGGCAGAAAAGTCAGTCGGTGCTTAATCTTCCAAAAACAGTGTCAATGTGTTTCTCTATTACAAACAAAATAAACCCTGAAGTTTTCATATAAATTTACAAAATGAAAAAATACAAACTGCAACAGAATTTAAATAATTAGATTGGCACTGGACCCTCAACTTAAATTTGATAATATGAATAAAGAAAGAAAATCTCCAAAACAATACAAAGTAATTTAAAGAGTTTTAAATGACTCAGACACTCCAGACCTCACAGGCCGCCCTGCTGGATGTGCCTGCTATGATCTTTTCGCACGTGTCATTCTGTGTGACAGTTTGGGCTCCTTCTGCCACCAAACACACCTGTGTCATCAAACTTTAACAATAATGGGTCAGTCAGGTTCCACTACTGCCTCGTCCTCCAAAAATATAAGTCACTACGCTTTGAAAGCTTCAGTGATTTATGCTTTCTCAAATTAATTTTCAAGTGTGTAAACAACCTAGCAGCCGAGCCACTCGGTCGATTTATTGAGACACAGAGTCACCAGGAGCTCCTCAAAGCTGAACTGCTAAATCCTGTGGTGCAGGACAGCGTTCGGACCGTCAGCCTCCTGGAAGAGTTGTGAACTCTGGAACCCCCCGCCACCAGAAATCTCAGAGTTCAAGATGTTCACCACCAGAACTACAATCTGGTTAAAGAAACAACACAACTGCACTCATCTGCAAATAAATGAATGAATGAATGAAATGTTTATTTCCGTTTCAGGCCAGCGTGTTTCTCGTGTGAGAATGAGCACAGGAAACACTTCAGGTTTGCACAATGAGCTGCTGCAGGTTGGCTGGATTCATTTATTCAAAAGCAACGAGGGTTCATGAAGAGAACAGCGACGGCTTTTGGGGGAGGCAGACGGAAACAGGAGGGCGTTTGTCTCCTGCACTTTAAAAGAAGATGCAGAGGGAAGCGGAAGACGAGGCCGAGTCTGAAACGAGCTGCTGTCTGTCGCTGTGAATGTTCCATGTGCACCAGAGGGCTGAGTTGTGATCATTAAAGCTCACCGCCTGTCATGAGCCATCTTCTCGACAGGAGTCGCGCACACACACGCACACGCGAGTCGCCCGTGTCGGTCTTTATCCAACAGCTTGACTTCCCATAACAATATGCTGACATTTTACAGGGTGTTATCTACACTCCCATTAACGTGACACCACATTATGTGCAGCAGCTGCTGGTGGTTCCTGTCTTCAATGCAGGATTAAGGGCACCAACGTGTGGATTTATCTTTGCAGGGATTATGTCCTCCACACATTTATGTTGTTGTACACACTTCAGGTCTCCACACCACTGGGGAGAAGAGACTTAATGCACAAGTCACACACTCGTACACTCCCCATTCCCTTTCAGTCATCAGTCTTCAGACCAGAGGGTTTTCTTCAGGCGGGCTTCCCTCTGGCCACGCCACCACTGGTGGCTTGTCCTTCTGGAAGCTCCTCCTTTCTCCACACGGCAACGCTGGAGCTCCGTTCCATCCCTGGGACGTCCCCCCCCTCCCCAAAGATTCAAACCTGTCACAGGTGTACAGACAGATCCTGGGACGTCGTGACGGACCTTCTGGAAAGAGGTGAGACGTTCAAAGTCCAACCAGTTGGATGTTCCACACACGGATTCCACTCGGGCCGAGGAAACATCTGAACTGACCCTGGGTTCAGCGATGAAAGGAATTCTCAGAAGCTTCATACAAACTTGTTTCCACGATGAGGCAGAACGTTGAGGTGAAAGCTGTAAGAGAAGGTGATGAGGCAGTAGTTCAGCGAGGGCCACGCCGGCGTCCAGCTGAGCGTCAGACCCTGAACCTCTCGTCATGGTGCTGGTGGTAGCTACAGTTAAAGGACTGGGCAGAGGCAGAGCATACATCTTTATCTGCGTCCACTTACAAAAGGTTATCTCTCATCCGGCTCAAATGTTACCTGATAAATGTCCCGGTAACTCTCAATATTTCCACTATGGGTGGCACATTTGTCATCGTTGAGATGGCGGGCAGAGCGGGGCACAGATGGGACCTCCTCCCTCATGTTGGCGTTGACGTACGAGCTGCAGGCTGAACCAGATGAGCGCACGTGATTGATAATCTCCTGGATGTTCAGCAGAGGGAGCCTGGAGTCATGAGCTGCTCCAGGAATTAATGAAGGTTTGGACAGAAGAGTGAAATCAAGACGAACGCTGCACGTTCCCCTCACGCGCAGACAGGAGCCTCCACGAACCATCAAACACTCTTCCTGCGCACATCTGGGCGTCTCATACAGGGAAGCAGCCAGGAACATCAGATGTGGCCATAAAGTGGATTTCCATACGTGTTTAGTGACGTCCAAGACATTATATGTAAGCAAATGCCATTCACAACCTCTGAGAAGCGTCCTGCAGTAATGTGAAGAACACATCGGACCACACCGGCTTTAACAGCCCAAAGTTTGTGCTGAACTCTAAATATAACTCACTGGACAGACGACAAAAGCCATCTGATTTCCAGATCTCTCGGCTGTGATGGCTGCAGAGAGCTGCTCATCCTCCTTGGATTACCCTCCACCATCCACAGATGAGGCCAGTCAGCCACTGGAGGCGAGCTCACACTCCTGCAGCTCCCACACACTTCAGTCTGCTTGTCATCTCCTCGGGACCGGAGGTTTTTACTGGCGTGTTGACGTCCCACCATCTGCTGCAGGACCGATCCAGAGCGCACACACACACACACACACACACAGGTCCACATTGACTCGGCTGCTATGAGCAACAAATGAAAACAGAGGCCAGAACTGTCCCATTAAAAGAAGACTTTATTGTGTTTTAAGAAGGTTTCACCAGGTGACCACAACCTGAAATTCAATAAAAGGAAGAAAACTATTTAGAAAACAGCACAAAAGACACAACGAGGCTAAAAAAATAAAGAAAAACTTAGAGCTGTGTTTCTGCCCATCACTCCCGTTATTTACGCTATTCAAAGGATATTCCAGAGTAAGGATACAAATGCTTCAGCGGGGCCACAAAATCAAGCCTCGGCCTCTTGACTAAACCGTTTCAACACAAATGCAAAGGACAAATTACAAAAGGTGGCAGATCCTCTCTGAGAGATGAGCTGAGAGGCCTGGGGCTGCGGGGCGGCGCTCACCTGTGGTCCTCCTCAGTGCTTGGCTCCTCTCTTCGTCTCCGGGCCGTCTTGTTTGGGTCTGGCCGATCGGGCGAACTGCTGTGGAGGTGAAGTTAAGGCAGCCAACGGCTCAGCCCACATTCGCCTTTTCATCACTTCAGGCGTTCCCGAGGAGGCCCCCGCTGAAAACACCGGACCTGAACAAGCGCCAACGCCCCCGGAGCTGAGGTAAAGGCCACTTCTGCATTCTCATAAACGCCAGAAGACCAGGGGCCAGAAACGGACCCGACGCCGCTCGCTTCCACGCCGACAGCTGCTGTCCATCACACGACGCTCCGGCTGTCTGTGGCGGACAGACGGACGAGAGGACGTCTCACTCCGTCGCCGCACCTTTCTGGAATCCAAATGTTGATTTCTGCCGCCAGCGCCGGGCTGACGGGCGCCAAACGCACGTGAAACAGAGCCTCGGAGCTTTATCTCCTCAGGCAGGTGTGGAAGACGGACGGCGGCGGCGGCCTGACGGAGGGCAGCTGGGGCGCCACAGCTGCCCGAAGTTACACCTCGTCCTCCTGACGAGCGTGAGCAAAGCCAACACACCTGGACCAGGAGGCTTCATGAAGACCTCACAGGCCCTGGTGCTGGTCTAGGATGGCCCCAGGAGCTCCCCACTGGGCCTCACACACACACAGCCACACACACACACACACACAGGTCGACCCTGACCCCTCACCGGGAGGCGCTCCCTCTGACAGGCTGTGGAAGGATACAACGATGAGAGGTTTGTCGTAGAGGACGTATCCGTTGGTCTCACGCAGTGCTTTCTCGGCGCTCTGCTCGCTGGGGAGCCCCACGAAGGCCTGGCCCTTCATGCGGCCCTCCTTCATTAACATGATGTCAAACCTGAGGGGGCAGAGCGTCCGCGGGTGACACGTCGTTACCACCAGAGCTGAACCAACATCAGTGACAGCAGAGACGCTATCTGCTTCTGTAACAGCGCACAAGCGTTAACCTAGAGCCCTGAAGTTTGATCTGCCTTAACACCACTTCATTTCTCCTGATTCCACCTCACACCCGCGAGGAAAAGCAGCGGGAGTCGACTAGACGAGCCCACGAGTGCAGCTTGTGGAAAACGAGCCGTGTTCACAATCCCCCGATAAACCACCTCCTCTTGAGGTCACGTGTGTGCTCAAGCTCCCAACAGCGCTCTTAAGTCAGACTTCAGAAGAACCATCACTTAACGTGGGCCACCGAACCAGAACAAATGAAGGTTTTTAAATCGGCGGTGGCCTGATCAGACCTGTTCCTCTGTGATCACTAACACAATGTCATTAATTGATTATTTACTTGCTGACAAATGAACAAATAACACCAGGCTGTATGCAGGAGGAGCCGCTGGTTTTAAACTCTTTGAGAGCCTCATAATCAGAGTCGGTGCTGAACACAACTTGTTTGATGACTCAGGTGGACGAGCTGCTGATGCAGAACAGAACAGTCCCTGGTGACCTCAGCATCAGGTTAGACACTTATTAATAACAACACGAGGTCAGCAGGAATTCCTAAAACTCTGGAGGGAACGGGACCGATCGGAAGAGGCAGACAGAGCGTGTGGAGACAGGACGGGCTGGAGAGACACCAAGTGAACCCAGGAGGAATCACGCCTGCCTCTCCGGTTTACCTACATGTTCCTCTCTTCTTCTGAGGAAGGGTTGATGTAGCGCCCGTAGATGTACTTGAGGTCCTTCAGCACAAACACAAAAATCAAGTGAAGAGTCAAGAAGTGTGAGAATGAGACTAGACTTAAGGAATAAGACGATGACGTGGGATAAACAAGCAGATCAGAAGCACCCACCTTTTCTTCCACTTGCTTTGCGATGTTCTTCACGTACAGCCTGCAGGTCGGCTCCCCAGCCTCATAGTTCTTAAACACCGAAATTTTTTTAATCTCTGTTAAGAAGGAAAAAAGGGCAGAAAAGTTCAGGGTGCATTTGACAGAAAAGTGAAGATTCTACCACTAAAACAATCAGAAAGCCCGTCCTGATGTGGGGCCACGCTGGCGTGACCTTTGACACCAACATCTGCGAACATCTGCACATTCATTGTCCAGCCGCTCCCCAGAATGGTCCCAACATCTCACATCAACTGAAAACTCAAGTTGAGTCAAACTGGATCCAGAAACACGCCGATGGTCAACGGTTCCAGCATCACGACTGGAAACTTTAGCAGCAGTCTAACGTGAGTGTGAGGTGACCAGAGGAACACCACCATCAGGACAGACCTCCTCCACAACCACACAGCACCCGGACTTTAAACCAGCTGCTGCACCTCATGTGCTCATGTCCTCTCACACGTCCACCAGAGGAATTATCTGTGTGCTTTCATGTGCAGCGGTACTGGTGCACACAGTGCACGTGAACTGACACACTCCTCCAGCATTCATCTACATTCAAAGGCGGGAGCATTTGTAAGTTAACAAAACAAACTATTCGGCTGTTTGAACATTAAAAGCCATTTGACTTGAACACGTAGCTGTTATGTGTCACTAGTGAAGCCTGCTTTGATGTAAAGAGACCTTCACTAACACCGGAGGTGCGTTTACCGTCTCTTGACAGTCGTCCTTTCTCCAGCTCCTTCCTGGAGATGACGTCTGAGGGGAGGTCGTGCTCGTCGTCGCCGTGCTCGTCGTCCTGCTGCGAGGGCTGGGCGCTGGGGTACAGCTTCCCAAAGCCCTCCACCTGGGCCGGCTGCTGGCCCCCGCCGGACGCGTCCACGTCTGGGCACACAGAAGAGCCACCAACGGTCTCATCAGCTGATCGTGGACACAGCGGCGGCGGTGACCACGTTCAGCTGGAGAACCTCAGACGTGAAACAGAAAGACGAAACATCCCGCGGACGCACGGAACCGAAGACGGCGGCGGACAGAAGCAGCTGCTCTCTACCTCAAACGCCTCTCGCGGTCGGACCGAAATGCGTCGATACGGTTGAACTTTGTGGGCTTGCTGCAAAGAGAGTGTGCTCTAACTGAGAGCAGGTAAACTTTAGAGCTAATTAAACACTCCCTGGGTGTTAACAAAACACCTAGAATTAAATTAAAATCCACTGCAAAGTGAGTGTGGTGGGTGGGGGGGTGAAACCAGCAGGCTCTGGAGAAGTGCGCACTTCCAACACAAAGAAGAGCGAGGCTGTACAAATCCAAAAACGGAAGAAAACAGATAAATGCAGCTCGTCCTCCACAAAAGAAGAGTGAGCGCATCAAAGCAAGAAGTGCTGGGAGCTTTTCTGATTCGCTCTTGGGAGAAAACTCGATCACTACTTTCAAAAGATCCACCTTATCATTCTCCCACCTCCCTTTTCATTTAAATAGCTTGTTTATCAGATCCCACCTCCTGTTCTCCAAAACAAGACTAATCCGAAAAGCCACCCATCAGTTTATCTCCTCCTCGCCTCGAGAAAATCTTTTGTGTCGACTATGAGATCTATTTTACTTCTCAGGGGTTTGCTGGAGAGTGAAGTTGCAGTTAGAGGAGAGGGGAGATAAGGCAAACAGGGAAATACACGGATGACAAGTAACAGCGTCTGTGCCCCCGGTGACATTTGCTCATCCTGATAGCGGTGACACGTCTGCTGGAGGCTGCTGCGCTGACATGCAGCGGCGCAGCGCTGCGGCTTGAGCCAGCGGCGGGGCGCTAGCCCACGCTGACGGGGAGCAGGACCCGCTCTCTTAACAGCAGGGCTCCACCTTTGACATCAGACCTGTCATCACCGCCTGAGATGAAGGACCGCCAGGAAAAGATCAAAGACATAGTTAGGGTGTAATCGGGGCTACGGTGGAGGACAAAGATTGAATTTATGAAATACTGGAAATGTGAAAAGAAGAGAGCCTCCTGTGAGGTGAACACCAGACACCCCCTCATTTGTCCCCTGGAGGGGGCGTCTGCCTGGGGGGCGTCTCACTCACCTCTGCCGCCGTCGTCCTGCTGCTCCGGCCCGCTCCGCTCCTCCACGGCCGCCACGTCAGGGACGCAGATGTGGAACTCGATTTTCTTCTGTCCGGCGGGGAGCGGCTGCTCGAACACGTCGGACGGCTGCAGCGCCGGACCACTGGGGAGGGAGGGGGCGCGTGAACACACAACAGGCCCCCTCGAGAGGGCCACGTTTGACACACACTCAGACGCACACGTTTGTCAGACACACACGTTTGTCAGACACACACTCAGACGCACACGTTTGTCAGACACACACTCAGACGCACACGTTTGTCAGACACACACTCAGACACACACGTTTGTGCGCGCAGGGTTCGGAGCCAGGGTTGGTGTGTGGTCATGGGGGGACTGGTTCGTGAGGAGGGGGGACGTCTGGGGTCTCGTCCCAGCTTCACATGAACACGGCCAGATGGGTGGGGACACGCACCAGGGCCCTGGCCTACCTCTGAGGGTCCGCCTTAGGAGCGTAGAGCAGATCCTTGATCCTGGGCTTCTTCCTTTTTGACGCCGTCTTCGCTCTCGGGGGCCTCTTGCACGCCTGGTTGACCAGGCCCATCAGCCGAACAATCCTGCACAGAGCAAGCAGGGGGAGTCGGGGGAGGACGGTGACACATGGAAACTCAAAGACAGCTCCCCCCAGCCCCGTGGGCGCCACACGCCACAGCGAGGGGGCGGAGCTGAGGCCGCCGCAGCGCGCTGACGCAGGCCGAGGGCAGCCGTCGGCGCCGCACCTCTCCTTGTCCTCGTCCTCGCCGCTCTCGTACTCCGACTCCTCTCCGCTGGACAGCTCCATCTCCTCCTCCGGCAGGGGGGGGTAGTCGGGAGGAAACGGGGGAGGCATGGGTGGGGCGGGGGGGCCTGGGGTCGAACTGAGGAGCACAGGCCGCGTCAGCTGACAGACGGAGGACGGCGTCGAACGCCCGGAGGCAGAGACGCGGAGGCCTCGGTGGTCCTTCAGGCGTGAGGAGGGGGGGGGGCTCACCAGGGGGGGTCTGCCGGTGACGGGGCCGAAGGGGCACGGCAGGTTCATCTTGTTCATCAGATGCAGCACCTGTGGGAACGGAGGTCGTCAGAAGACCGCCACCGCGCCCACGTCGGACCGCCGCGAGGCCCAAAACGGGGAAAGAGGACGGCGCCCTCCACGCGCGAGACAGACGCAGCGCTCGTTTAAAAACAAAAGACACAGAAAAAGGGGGGATGAAAAGGAGGGCTGGAGTGAGCGCCCAGGCGAGGGGAGCGTGACGGCAGCCTTTCCTCCTGCGCGGCGCATCAGCACCACCAAGACGCCGATGCTGGGAGCGCCGCTGAGGCGGGCTCAGCCCATCAGCACGCCTCCGCCGGGGGCGTGCTGATGGGCTGACCTCAGGAGGCTGGACAGTCCGACACCTCTGGGACAGTCTCTGGGACAGTCCTCTGGGACAGTCCTCTGGGACAGTCTCTGGGACAGTCCTCTGGGACAGTCCTCTGGGACAGTCTCTGGGACAGTCTCTGGGACAGTCCTCTGGGACAGTCTCTGGGACAGTCTCTGGGACAGTCCTCTGGGACAGTCCCTGGGACAGTCTCTGGGACAGTCCTCTGGGACAGTCTCTGGGACAGTCCCTGGGACAGTCTCTGGGACAGTCCTCTGGGACAGTCTCTGGGACAGTCTCTGGGACAGTCCTCGGGACAGTCCTCTGGGACAGTCTCTGGGACAGTCTCTGGGACAGTCCTCTGGGACAGTCTCTGGGACAGTCTCTGGGACAGTCCTCTGGGACAGTCTCTGGGACAGTCTCTGGGACAGTCTCTGGGACAGTCTCTGGGACAGTCCTCGGGACAGTCCTCTGGGACAGTCTCTGGGACAGTCTCTGGGACAGTCCTCTGGGACAGTCTCTGGGACAGTCCCTGGGACAGTCTCTGGGACAGTCCTCTGGGACAGTCTCTGGGACAGTCTCTGGGACAGTCCTCTGGGACAGTCTCTGGGACAGTCCTCTGGGACAGTCTCTGGGACAGTCTCTGGGACAGTCCTCTGGGACAGTCCCTGGGACAGTCCTCTGGGACAGTCCTCTGGGACAGTCTCTGGGACAGTCCTCTGGGACAGTCTCTGGGACAGTCCTCTGGGACAGTCTCTGGGACAGTCCTCTGGGACAGCCCCGACAGGACCACCACTTCCTTCTGTTAAAAAACCTGACGCAGAGATCCAAATCCTGAATTTGGATCCTGACTCCTGACGTAGGAATAACGGGACAAGCGCAAAGGCTGAGCAGGTCCGTGCGTCTGAAAGAGGAAACGAAGAACGGCTCCGACTCACTTGAACGTAGAACTTTGGCACGCTAATGAGAGCGTGTGTGATGTTTGTCAGCACGCCATGAGAGGGGGGGGGGTACAAATACTTCAAAGAAGGGTTGCTTTGAAATCTCAACCTGTGGGGGGGGTAAAGAGAGAGAGAGAGAGAGAGAGGGGTAGAGGGAGAGAGGGGGGGAAGAGAGGGTATAGAGAGAGAGGGTATAGAGATAGAGGGGGTAGAGGTAGAGAGAGAGAGAGGGTATAGAGAGAGTGAGGGCGTATATAGAGAGAGGGGGGTATAGAGTGAGAGACAGTATAGTGATAGAGAGAGAGAGTATATAGAGAGAGAGGATAGAGAGAAGGGGGTGGGGGAGACATAGGAGAGAGAGAAAAAAGGTGGGGGTGGGGGAAGAGAAAGGTGGTGGGGGGCAGAGGGAGGGGGGAGAGATAGGAGAGAGAGATGGGGAGGGGGAGAGAGAGGAGAGGGTGGGAGAGGGAGGGGGAGAGAGAGAGTGTATTAAAATCAAACTTCACATCCCTTCAGATCAAAGTCAGGTTAAAAACACTCGTCCACCCGTCCATGAGAGGACAGGACAGGACCTGCAGCCTCCACTAGTGGAACTGACGTCCAGAGGACACCAGGGACACTGAACTAAAGACAAAACCTGGGAAACCATCCATGAACAATGAGACAGAGACACCAGCAGAGGACAGGACAGTCAGGGGACAGGACAGCTGGATGGGACGTACACTCAGGGGACAGGACAGTCAGGGGACAGGACAGCTGGATGGGACGTACACTCAGGGGACAGGACAGTCAGGGGACAGGACAGATAGATGGGACAGGACAGATAGATGGGACATACACCCAGGGGACAGGACCAACAGAGGACCATCTTGTCCCCTGAGAAGACGTCCCGTCAGGTGTCTAGGCTCTGGTGGACACTCACCCCAGACTGGGGGCCACGCCCGTCTCCACCAGAGGGACCTTCAGCTGTCTGGACTCTGTCCTCTTCTGGTCCACAGGAACCTTCTGACCACTGGAAACACACCAGGTACATCAGAGTGGGGGGGGTGAGGATGATGGTTGATGAACAGATGATGATGGAGGGTGTTCATGTGTTCATGTTCACTCTACCTGTCTGACACAGGTGGGTCCTTCAACACGGTCACGTGATCTTGACCTTTAGCAAACTCCACCACCAGGGTCCGACCAAGAACCTCCAGCTGGTGGAGCCGGTTCAGAGCCTAACACACACACACACACACACACACACACACACACCAATGGTCTTCATAACAATCCAGGTTCAAGAAGAATCTCTCTCTCTCACACACACACTCTCTCTCTCACACACACACACACTCTCTCACACACACACACTTTCTCTCTCTCACACACACTCTCTCACACTCTCTCTCTCACACACACACTCTCTCTCACACACACTCTCTCTCTCTCACACACACACACACACACACTCTCTCTCACACACACAAACACTCACACACACTCACACACACACACTCACACACACACACTCTCTCTCACACACACTCTCTCTCTCACACACACACTCTCTCTCTCACACACACACACTTTCTCTCTCTCACACACACTCTCTCACACACTCTCTCACACACACACTCTCTCACACACACACACACACACACACTCTCTCACACACACAAACACTCACACACACACTCACACACACTCTCTCACACACACACTCTCTCTCACACACACACACTCTCTCTCTCACACACACACACTCTCTCTCACACACACACTCTCTCTCTCTCACACACACACTCTCTCTCACACACACACACTCTCTCTCACACTCTCTCTCACACACACACTCTCACACACACACACACACACAGTCTCTCACACTCACAAACACTCTCTCACACACACACTCTCACACACACACACACACACAGTCTCTCACACACACACACACTCACACACACACACTCTCACACACACACACACTCTCTCTCTCTCACACACACACACTCTCTCTCTCACACACACACTCTCTCTCTCTCTCACACACACACTCTCTCTCTCACACACACAAACACTCTCACACACACACACTCTCTCTCTCACACACACACTCTCTCTCACACACACACACACACTCACCGCCGCCGCTGCCCTCTCGCTCCTGAACTGTGCAAAGGCGGTGTGTTTCTGTGGACAGAGGAGAGGTCAGAGGTCAGAGGGGGTCCCCGGTGCTGGGGGTCACCTGTGTGTGCGCGCGTGTGTGTGTGTGGGCCGGTACCAGACGGCCGGGCCCGGGACCCGGAGCGGGGCCCGTCCGGGCCGCCTCGGCCCCGAAGTGTCGCAGCAGGTCCTCCCGCTCCTCCGGGCTCAGCTCCTCCGGGAGGTGGCGCACCAGCAGCGTGCGGGAGCCGCGGGGCTCCTCCGCCTCCTCCATCATCCGGGACACCCAGGGGCCCCGGGATCAAAGAGACCAAAGAGACCAAAGAGGAGAGATCAAGGCGGGCGGTCCAACTAAAAAAGCCCACTTTGACGGTGCTCTTCTGCCTCTTTACGAGTGAATGTCTAAGCCGAGGGCCGAGTCGCAGTGTGTTTGCCCACACGAGTCCTTAAATGAGAGAAATTATCCTTAAATATGAGAGAATTTATCTCTTGATCGGACACGAAGTGAAGCTTTGTTTGCTAAAGCCCGGCTAACTTCCGCTGACTCTTCTTCTTCTGTGACGGAGCCGCTCGGCTGTAGCGCCCCCACCGGAGCGGCCCGGTATTACACGTACCGTTATTTATCGATAAAGATGATCAGCAGATATAAAGGGATATAAGTCTGTGGTTTATGGGACGGGCTTCCATATTTTAATTATAGAATTTATATATGCCGAGTCAGTTGTTAAAGTCATCTCTCTCTGTCTGCCCCACAACTAAAATGATGTATTTTACATATATTATGTTTCACTTGTGTTTTGCTTCCATCTCCTGGTGGATTGTGCAAAGTTCAGTTATTTCCATTTGTATAGGAGCAGATGAAACAAGTGACTTTTCTATTAGAGACAAACTCGGCAGATTTAAGGTGAAATGATCATCAAATGTATTGTTCTTCACTCGCTGAATTAATAGCTGACGATAAATATTCTTATCATCACTGCAAATTTAGCGATAATTGTTGGTGTTGCTATACAGAACTATTTACAGAAAAAAGAGACAAAAGGGCCTATTATTACATATTCAAATGTTCTGTTATAATACGGGTTTTACAATATGCACTTTATATAGTTGGAAAAAATATGTTTCCACAATAAATAAGAAAAGCATGCAGGTGAAAATCAATAACATTTACATACACGCGAAACTGATCCCCGACCGAACTGATCTGTGTGAACACAACATCCATGAACTCAGCAGTATTGATATATACTGATATTATGATATTAATATATTTCTAAATTTGAACGGGCTTCACAGTTTAATCTTGAATGTCCAGGTCTCTACCTAAAAGTACTTCTTACCTTTTCTGATTGAAACTTGGATTGTTGTTGTGCAGGTAACGGAACTGCAGGCTCTGTGGAGCCGGCAGTTCCGTGTGTGACCGACAGGGGTCAGCCTTTACACACCAAATCACACACCTCCACCAAGGCTCGAGTCTCAGCATCTCAAACTTATCACATTTAAAATGCATCACCTCGCTTTGTGACTGAAGGCATCATGAAGTAGAACTGCGGTCTTTTTGGTGGTTTTCTGTTACTTTTGTCTGGGTTTCCTCCTCTCCTGTCCAAACTAATGGAGGCCTGCTGCCTCTCACCCCCACCCCCCTAAAAAATTCTGCCCTACACTTCTCGAGATTCCACCAAATTCCTGGCCAAATGAAGTCTTTGAGGAGCGATGCAAGGACATTCCTCATCAGGGGGACACAATGCCCCCTTTCACGGTGGCCTGGCTCTGAAATTTCACAGGTGATGGGAGGAACCGTGGACACTCGATCCTGCAAGAGAGAGAGATGCTGATGGGGGATGTGCTGGCCGGGGCAAGGCCGGGCGGAAAGAGGACTGGGGACCGGCTCGGTTCTGTGAGATAGCAGAAATGTCGGGGCCGGCGAGGCAGATCAGATCGTCCGTCAGTCAGGAAGCAGCACGTCCAAACGTCCAGACCAGTCCTGATAAACGACCTTTTAAAGAGGATTAAAGTCAAACCAAGTGACCTCTCTGTCTATGCAGAGCAGAAACAGTCTGTGGCTCCGTCAGTGGGACATTATGAAGGTCACGCAGACGATAGAGATGAAGGTTTGACTATAAATGATCGAGGGTACGTGGACGGTAGCGTCGGGTCAGGCTACCCTCTGAGAGGGTAAAAGGACTCTTTCATGGCTGGGGGCTGGGAGGGGCCTCTGCGGTTGGACGCTGCGTGTTTGAGCAGCCTGCATGGAAACTGTGTTTTCAAAAAGCTGTTCAGAGGAGGTGAGGCCTCCAGCGGACCAACACAGACGCGCTGATCCAGCGGCAGACGACGCCATCGGGCTCAAACCAACCAGCTTCAGAGTGAGGACGGACGAGAGCACGCTCAGCCTCACGCGCTCCTCTCTGCAGCAGGAGACTCTTCCTCGTGCACCAACGGGGCTGTTGCAGCGTCTGGGAGGAAGGTGTGCGTGCGCGCGTGTGTGTGTGTGTGTGTGTGTGTGTGTTTGGAGCTCTCTATGTGTGTGTTTGACAAAGCCCAACTCTCAGGCTGGTGTGGAATACCAGAACGCCCGAGGAAGGCTCCCACTTCCTCCACTTCTACAGCCGCTCCTCCAGCCTCTGAGCTCCTGCTGCAAAAGTCCTCTAAATTATTTAAGTGTCATCAAGATTTCAGTGAACTGTGTTGAGTCCCTCATTTTTTAATAATTCTCATTATTTACTTCATCACGCAGTGGCCACGTGGAGCTCTGGTGTAGCTCCAGCGTGTCTGTCACCAGCACCAGCACATCTGCCCACAGCTGGATGCTGACAGGGCAGTGCTGCTCCAGAGCGGCGAGAGCTGAATGTGCAGGTTCTCCTGGTTGACCAGTACGCTGCTGGTCCCAGTTCCAGGAAGTCCTCCAGTCACCTCCGGCCAGTAGCACGACTCCGCCCTGAGCACAGCTCACCACTTCATACAGACAGACACCGTTCACCCATTCATCCATCAGCTGACCACTGCTCGTTCCTTATCAGGGTCTCTCTCACACACACACACACACACACACACACACACACACAAACAGACACCTGTACTTCTATCTTTGTGAAGACCTTCTTAGACATAATATATCATCCAGCCTCTTAGTCGAACCATCCCAGCAACCCCCTGACCCTGACCTCTGACCCTAAACCTAAATCTCACTGTGCTAGTAGAATGAGGATATTAGTACTCAGTATGTAGCAGGTACAAGAGCACACACACACACACACACACACACACACACACACACACACACACACACACACACACAGAGCCGTTTAGAGGCTCCAATTAACTGGACTTTGGGAGGAAACTGGAGCAGCGCTGCATTAGCCGTCACCCACAGTGATCCACGCTCAATAAATAAAGTGTTTTTACAGCGGAATATAATAACTTGTGGAAAGGAATGATAAGTAATTTCTGTTTTGGCCGCAGCCCCAAACGGTGCTTAAAGCGAGGAGGTGTGGAGCAGAGCTGCAGAGTGCTGGATAATAACGGTGGCTCTCGGGGGCTGAACCTCTAATTCCCAGGAGTCTCTGCAGTCGATCGGTCTTTATTCCCGTATTTGCGCTCCGTCTTTGAATCCATGCAAATGATACGAATTGTGTCTAATCTTTGTTTAGTTGGCTCCTGACAGCAACCATTTGATGGATGGTGACGGGGAAAAATGCGCCTCAGTTCAGCCGGTTTGGGTCGCGTGATGAGTGGGTTCAGCCTCAACCCAAACATGGGGGAGTGGGATTAAAGCACCTTCTGCTGTCTGGGCCTGACCAGGGATGGAGCGCAGACAGCGGCTGCACATTTTTACATGCACACCTTCATTTTGTCATTTGAAGTTGCGTGCTGAAGCCACATCACGGTCAGCTGGAGGAGAGCCCTCTAATAAAACAGGTTCTGTGTCAGACTGAAGGAAGCTGAACTTGGGATTCCTCCACCTTACTGGTCAGGTCACCTTCATCCGACCTTCAGCGCTCTCTCTGATGGCTCACAGACCTGCACAACCCTGAAGTAGCTGGGACCAGCTCAGATGTCTCCTCTCTTCCTGTCTGGGCTGGAAAACACTGGATGGAGAACATCAGGGGTGTGCAGGGATCAGCTGTGCTGTCAGCTCCTCTGGAGTTAGTTCCTGTGGGTTGGGGAGGTCAGGGAACCACAGGTGCAGCAGAATGCGAGGAATGTTGCCTGCAGCCCCAAAAACTGAAAACCAGCAAAGGCAGAGCGATCCATCTGGCGATAGGTCGAAGACGCAGGATGACTCACTGGGGGCGAATGCAGATGTCCCGGGGCAGGAAAGGCTCCATAACGGTGAGCTTCCACGATGCTCCTGAACGAAGAGGAAGAAGAGAAGTCAAATGGTGCAGGAAGGAATGTTTCCAGCGCCTGAGCTGGTCCTCACGTCCAGGAGAGCAGCAGTGACGTCTCCAAACGAGCCTCCCAAGTGCCGCCTGAATGAACAATAATGACGGATGACATCAACATTGTGAGCGTTTCCCAACAAAATGAGGCAGAGCCGGTGAGGACGTGGGTCCACACTCCAGTTCTTCAAAGTACCCCTGCAGCCGTCCAAAATGGCGGGACGGTGTCGAGTATGTTTCGGTTTTAATGGTGAAAATAAGATAGCTTAAAACGGCTGCAGCGCTCTCGTCCGTTTGTCGGCAGTTCCTGGTGTTCCATCCTGCCTGAGCACCAACGATGCTGCTGCAGACGCTCGCTGAGATCCTCCAGGAGCGGCGAGGACGTCCAACGTCCAGCAGCACAGAGGCCGTCGTCCTCAGCGGTGCCGGTCGCACGTTAGCGGGAATAAAGCAGCACTCCCATTTGAAAGTGGGGAACCACTCCTCCAACTGGGCCATGACTGTTTACACACAACACTCAGAGGTCAATGATCTAAAATGATCAGATCATTTTCACACTTTGAACGAGCATCTGAAGAATGTGTGAGGGAGCCTGAGGGCCTGTGGACGGGGGAGAGGGGGGTCCATTTATCTTCCTCAGTTTGTAATGAACTCCTGACAAAAGGTTGTAAGGTCAGTCTCCAAGGTCCCAGAGGGTATCTGCACTCAAGGGCAAGATACCTCTGACAACACACCTGTACAACACACTTCTAACAACACACCTCTCACAGCACACGTCCAACTCGGCAAATCAAGAAGTTCATGAGCAGCAGGAGGAAGTGGTTTAGCGTCTTAGCTTTATGTTTTTGGCCAGTAGATGATTGAATTAGTCTGAAGCGCACATCTAAGCCGGACCTGAAGCTCAGTGTCTCAGCATCACACCTCCAGTCGACTTCAGGAACCCCCCAAACCAGCATGCGCTCATTTACATGAATAAATATTTGTGAAAAGAGTCGGGTCAGTGCGGCCCTCAACTGCATATTTTACGACTAAATATAGTTACACCGAGTGTAAAGACAGTCTTCTTTAGAGCCTCCACATACTCTTTAATAAAAGGACAGAAATGGCGGTGATTCCAGGACCTGGTTCCAGGACTGGCGAAGAGGCCGACAGAGCAGACGTGATTGCAGAGGTCACGTCAGGGGACAGGAACTGAGATCTTAATGGAAATAGCAGAGTGTTGCCCATTTGCTTCCTTACGATTAAAAGCTGTTCGGTGGGCGCAGACAGACGTGGATCAACCTGCACCACATCAAATGGCAGCAGCAGCACACACGCCCTGTCATTTTGTGATGTGAGCAGCGCCGCGGCGTTTGCCTCCTACGGCCGAGGCCGCCTCTGAGGCCGCGTCTGTCCAGCGCCGCCTCTGAGGGCGCGCGGCGCTCGCTGTCAGCAGCCAGATGTCCACGGCGGCGTCGCGGCACAGCCCCGGACACGCGAGGAGGACCTCTGTGAATCAGGCTGGACCAAACCAGGAGCTGGAAAAAGGAAGATTTCAGCCGGCGCAGGCTGAGATAACCGAGCTGTGCCTTATATCCCTGCACTTTGTGGGGCTTATAACAGCTTTATAACAGGATTAGCCCGGCAGCGTTTGTTGGGTGGCCTTGATTTTAATGCGTATGGTGTGTAAACGAGTGCACGTTTATCCAGAGCCTGACCCCCAACAGGCAGCAGTGGCAACGGCAAACCCCCTTTTAAGAGGGAGAAACCTTGAACAGGACCAGGTTTGTGTGTGTGTGTGTGTGTGTGTGTGTGTGTGTGTGTGTGTGTGTGTGAGAGAGAGAGAGAGAGAGAGACAGAGATTTACAACTTCAAACACACAAGACTCTTTAAAAAGACTTTATTTCATCATCCAGACCAATGCGTGATTCACACAGTAAAGGTTCTTCCAGATGATATTTTCATTAGAACGTGAGGAGAGCAGCTCCCAGCTCGTCCCTCCTGATCTTCTCGACTGTCTGAGGGCCCCCAGACTCACTTCACCTGGATTCTGTCCTTCATTGGGGTCGACAGCGTTCGTCACCTCCATCATCATTGTCTTATTCTCTCCAGCTCTGATCATGTTCCTTCTTCTACGGTTTTGTGGTTTATTTGCTACAGGATCCGCCACAGCCTCACACACCAAGGTGGTGCAGTTCTCCAGCGTTCTCATCCCGAGGGCCCCTGGACCATCCGCCCTGGCCAGGTGGCGCAAGCACACCCCCGACCTCTCACCTCCAACCGCTCAGGACGCCTGTATACTAGGGGTTAAACCTGCCCAGCAATGTCCCATCAGTCTGACATGAGTGTGCTTTTATTCATCTGTTAGGTTTGAACATGGCTGCCTATGAGATCAAAGCACAGGGGATTTGAAATGACAAATCATCAAAGCAAAGAAAGATGCATTTTGATAGAACTGTAACAGTAATCAGTCATGTGACACGTGTCTGCTGCAGCTTTGAGCTACTGGCCCAGCAGAAGGAAGAGAGGGACATTTCATGAGTTCTTGAAATACATAAAAGGGTTCTTGCATGTCTGGCAGCAAGGTTTGGGCTTCCTCTTTGCATGTGCACCAGAATCAGGCTGGTTCCCATTACCAACACCTGCAACCAGGCATCACGCAGACGGGTCTGCTTAGGCCTCGGGGGTGAATCCGCATCTACAAGAGACAAGAATGCTTGAAATAAACAATGTGTGAACCATAAATGTGTCATGATTTGATTGCCGAATAGAAATTAATGCAGCAGCAACAACAGATATGGATGAGATTCTAGTAAACCGAGGCGAAAACAGTCACTCAGGTCTAATTATATCACATTGTTTGTTAAAGGAAATAAGCAAAAGTCTCTTATTGACACACTGAGCCTATAATTGTCCATCTTTAGCATGCATGCAACATCTTTAAATGGCATTCAGCTTTTTTTCCTGTTGCACTATGAGACCACATTGAAAACAGTCGCTCTACGGTGGAAATACACGGTTTCGATTGGGACTATATGACAACAGTCATTACAGCAGCAAAAATACATCGAGTGCAGAACAGTCACAAAGAACAAAGCTTGGTCGGGAACCTCGGACCAGATGGAGAGTTTGCTCCCCACACACACCACTAAATGCTAAGTTTAAGTTTAGACATCTAATAAAAGTGTTTCAGCGCAAGTTAACTGATACAAGATTTTGAATTCTCCCTGTAAAATATGGTGGCGACCAAAAATAATGTTGCATTGAGGGAGTGTTTTCCTGCCTGTTTGGAGGTGGGTGAGTGTGAATGTGGAGAAAGAGTCCTCAGAGCAAACAGTGACAGACAGTAGCTGGAGTTTGCCTGTGAAAAGAGCTTTTGTTTTAATAGAGAGTCATTTAAATTCACTCAAAGCCCTCCTTATTTTAACCTTTGTGCAGGAGTGTTTCAAATCAAAGTGTGTTTTGAATTCAGAACTCTCTCTTCTGTGTTTCTGTCTGATTCAAATGTAGGTGGATTACCTGGTTAGCCGTGGTTACCTGGCTGCAGGACTCTGGAATTAACCCCTTCTTAATCTGCTCCAAGCTTTACATACCAGAGAAAGCTGCTTTTGCTCATTCATACTGGGAGCTGCTGTTTTAATCTGTTTTATTAAAGAATTTAGTGTTGTAATGAAAGCTAACTGCTGCAGCAAATCTGACTCAGCAGGGGAAACTCACTCGATCATAAATCAGTCATTCAATTACAAATTGGTTTCTTTTGTGAGTTTTAGCCCGCAGCGCTGAGAGGGCAACTCCTGTGATAGACGGGCACTGCTGGTGAACCTTGTTGGAGATGTCTCATTCACATCCACTTTATTCACGTGTGGAAAGTTCCAGAAGCGTTTCTTCCTGTCCCACATGCTGCTGAAGCCAATCTCACTCCCTCCGTTGATGTTACGACGTGCTCTCGGTGACTGATGGCAAAAATGAACAATAATCCCACATGGACGCTGTCTTCCAAACTCATGTTATTCTGGCCCTGCAGTACTCAACATTTGTGAGAAGAACCACAGCATTCATCCCATTTAATGTGTTACTTCCCAAAATAATGCTTCTCACTGCAGCCAAAGTGTTTTTCTTTTGTCACACCACAGAAATGTCCTCCATAAAGCCTTTTATTTGTCCCTGTGATGAGCAGCAAACTTCAGCTGAGATCTTCAGTTCTGCTTCTGCAGCAGCGCGTTCATGATGTCTGCATCTCCAGCAGCCTCGCCACCTTTGGACGCATCGCCACCAGTCAACTTTCAGACCGATGGCGAGCTGACGTCTTCAGTGGAGAGGCTCTCTTTGAGTACCTCTATCAAATGTGTTGGACACATGGACACGTTGGTCCATCTGACAGGAAACCAGGCTGGCGGCCCTCCCGTGCCTCCTGATGTCTCCAGCATCCACTGGTGGCTGTCGCAGCGCTCGTGGGCGTGCACGTCTCACTGGCTGAAGCTGCATCAGATACTTAGGAAATCTGTTTGTGTGGGAAATAAAACATCCAAACTATCAAGTGCACATGCACGGCCACCCTCCTGCGCTGTTTTATTTGAGCGCTGCCACACTGAGAGAGGTCACATGACATCTGGCCTCCTGATGTGTCCCGGTGCCTTAGCCTTCTGCCACCGGGCATCCAGGAGGAACATCTGATACTGTTTGGCGTGTGGAGGAAGAGGAGCTGGCTGTCCACTCAGAATCTACGCGTTCAGCATGCAGAGACACAGACCTCAGTGTGTTCCTGAGCAAACGCTGCCAACAGTGACCTTCCTTCTCTGTGCGGAGCGGCTTTGCTGTAGCTGCCTATTGTGTCCCTGATCAGGACAGACTTCTGAGAGGCCTCCTGGACACACAACCAAGGAAGACGACGTATCTCACACTGATCACAGTCGCTCTCGTGCTGATATCCGAATGTGTTTTGCACCTAATAAAAAAGTCAAATGGTGAAATGGTGCACCAGGACACAAACCAGGGTTCAGTCATCTGAGGATTTTGTGGTTTACAATTTCCAACAGAAGTTAATAGTGGAGGGTTTCATCTAAAATAAATAATTACAAAACTGACAGTTATAGACTATGAGCAATGTGATGTTTGGATTTGAATTTGATTCACGGAGATCACGGTGATACTTTGGACCTGACCTGCTGGTCAAAAGTATCTTTTTCAGCTCTTAAATGTGTTCTATGCATAAAACCTATAAAGTTTGAATCGGTAAAAGCAAAAAGGACAATAGGGTGTTTAAACAGGTGAGAGCTTCTTTGCATTGACTGAGGATGTTTCCAGTATTAACAAAAGCTCCGGGGTTCGTTAACTTTTGGATGTGGGAGCGCGCCCCGCTCATGGGTGGACCTGAGGGAGAAATTCCAGCCCCGTGATTTGCTAATCGTGGGCTGGAAGCCTTGTCGCCTCCCTGTAACCGTGGCTCCGGTCTGCGGAGCTTGCCCAGCCCTCCCGTCCGTGGACGCACCAAGTGTACAGTCTGCACTCTGTGCGCTCTGGTTAAAGCCCGACTCCCTTCACGGTGAAGGCTGGGCACTGGGACGGAGGATCGGGGCCTCTGCGCGGCTCTAAAGACGAGGCTGAACCTCCTCACTTATGGCTTTTTTCTAGGACAGGTTCCATCATCACTCGGGATTGTGGAAGGGCTTTAAAATCACCTGAAGTCGCCCAAAAGTTTGATTCACTTGTGGGCGCCGCAGTCATGGAGATGCAAAGGTGGTCCTTAAGGTGGAAAACGAAAAGGTGGATTATGGATTCCACTTTAACCGCATTCATCACTTTATTCCTGCTTCTACAAGCCGCCAGTGTGAGAGCAGGTAAGATTAGTCCGGTCTAAGATGAACTTATTCTCACCGAGAGGGAGAAAAACAGGGCTGGGAAAACTCGGTAAGCGATGGCGGAGATCGAGGGATTAAATGATTTACCTGGAAACAGCCACACCGCGTCTCTTCCACCGCCTGTGGACGTTTCCATCGCTCGGTAATACGTTTACGTATCACGAGGCTGCCACATCACATCTGTGTCCTGGATGGAGCCTCTCGGGGAAGCCACCACTCAGACCGGAGGTACGGTGAACCTGCGGGACCCCCCTCGGCAGCATGAGCGCGGTGAACTGAGCAAACCCAGTTTTATAAAGCACATGCTCACACCAGTCATTTCTGGAGCGTTCTATATTTTATCGACCAGAACTTTAGAGGCATCTGCACGCAAACAGTTACTGCGGACAACTTTTACGCATGAATGGAAAACGTGCGCAACGGAGACGAACCGCCGCCTAATTAATTTCTTTCGTAGTCCGCTGGTATGCAGAGTTCAAGAAAGTGGAGTTGTGGTGTGCTTACACAGGGGGGCGAGCTGAAAGGAGCCTTTTAGTTTGGTCCCTGAGGTGGATCTGGATCCTGGATACCAGGATACCGGTCCCGGACCGGACGGCCACCGCGGTACATGTCGACACAATAATGGTGCTCAGTGTTGTGGTGAGGCGGTCTTGTCAGCATGGTGAGCTGGTCTGAGGACTGCAGAGGTCTGGGATAGGTTTCGATGTTCACCTCAGCACAGTCAATTATTTATTCTTCAAACTGTAACATTTCGATTTTTGAGCATGAAGGAAGACGACGGTGTGTTATTTTATGTCCCCAAACGTGCAGAGTTCTGAGGCGATTACCTGAGCTGTCAGGAGGTGGTGCAAAGCCCCTCTCGGTCTGCAGGGGGCTGAGTGATCAGACAGGTTCACCCTATCCCCACACTGCCCCGGTCCACACTGAAGCCCACAAGCTGGCCTGTGTGCACCAGCTCCTCCCCCACCCCCCACGGTACCTGGCTCTTCCCCTCAACCTTGCACTTAGATGTTGGTCGGCTGCGGGACAAAGCTGTGTTGTGTCAGCGGTGGGAATGCTTCCCCTCTAAGTACTGAGCGGTTATTTGATGATGGGCTTTTGTGCGCTCCCCTATGATTTCAGAACCTTCAAAGAGCAGGCCTACGTGTGGAGCTAGCCTGCAGCCACAACGGCCATAAGTCAGGGGGTCCAGGAACACACCGGCCCCACACCTCCACAGGCCACGCTCGGTTGACTTAGAAAATGTAGATATTCCGTTCTGATTTAAAGGATACCTTCGGTTTAGGCTTGTGTAGGGGTTTAGGGAGGTTTTCCCACTGTTATTTTTAATAATTGTATTATGTAAATACAGGAGAAACTATCTTGTTGTCATGGTATCAGATAATGTATTCCTGTTAGCCTCCCCTGTTCGCCTTCTCGTGTTGAGTATCATCACTGAGACATCCTGCTCTGCTACAGATTGCGTCTGTCGGGGTCTCAGGTGGTCAAAACTCTTCCTGCAGGATCTCCTCTCCATCTTGCGATGTACAGACACGTTTCCCAACCCCTCTAGGCGCAGGCTCAGATTTGCATTCCTGCACCCAAAGCTGAGATCTTCAAAGTCGCCCAGCTGCTCCTCAACCAGGCCAGCAGCTCTCTTCCAGACTCGTCTAACTCTTTCATGCGTCTCGCTCCAAAAGGCAGATCAGTCGATTCTTTCTGTCTTCATTTTCTATTACTCTACCTATAATTCCAGAGCAAACGTGATAACATTCTCCACAGTAAAAGGGCTTAATGACAGGAAAAGCTGAGGGAAAAAATGCTGACAAACCAGGGTCTGACTGAAGTCTCTGGTATGACACCAACATAAAGCTGTCTTGTTTTAGCCGGCAGGGTGGTGGAAGTTGATGGTGGAAGGAGAGGGGGGAGCGTTGGGGGTGGGGGGTGTATATAGAGAGAGAGACATTCTGGCTGAAGATATTATTAGAGTCTCAGGGAGCTGCAGGTGAAAAGGTCCTCCTCCTTTTACCAGTAAATTTCACCTATCGGCAAAGGCGTATGTGGGGTAATGATGTAAAGAGGCTCAGCAGGAGGCGCCTCATTGTGTCCCTTTAACACATTATGTAACACAAGAGGAGCATCGACTCCTCAGGCTCAGACATTGTGCTCAAGGTTTTTCTTTTTTACCGTTATCACTTTATGAACACATGCAAATGAGATCAGCTGATTCATGTGTGATTACGTTACACCAGCCTGTCTTGGTGCTGTGCAGCATAAAGGTGTTCAGGTGGTCTTCAGGGCCGTGGTGCTGGTGGTCTGCTCAGGTCCACCTGTCTGAGCCACCCCGGCTCTCAGGCCCTGTTTGCTCATTCCAGAGAGCGAATTCACACCGGCTCCTCAGGAGGAGGCTTAAAAACGGTGGATACTCTTTGGCCGCCTTAATCTTTGGTCAGTATTTACAGGAGATTTTCTCAGCGCCCCTGTGTGAGGGTCATAGCCTGGCCAAACTGTCACATCTGGAACATATGAGTCCTGGAAGCGTCTTTCACAATGAAGTCCTCAGTTCTCTGCCCAGAGTCGGTCCGTAAAGAGGCATTCCTGTGGAAATCTGTCCTGAAAAGTTTCGTTGTCTATTCAGTCCCAGTCCAGCAGCATTGTTATTATTCCGTACTTTATCCTCCTGTGAGTCCTCTTGAAGCGGGCACCTGGGCCACATCTTACACATGATACTCACAGACGGTTTGGTCTGAGATAAAGTTACGAGCTCCCTCTGCATAAAGAAGCGCATAAACCATCTAAAGCCAGACACTCGCTTCTTTAAAAGGCTCATTGACGCCAACAGCTTAACCTCTGTAGTGACTTTTGACTTTTACATGGTTGTGCTCTGTAGAGTGAGCACATGTTTTCAGGTGTACCCTGAACATGTGAATAGATGTGCACCATAGTGAGACCTCAGACTGTCTGGGGTCTGGACACAGGAGCGCTGCAGTGCTTGTCCTGTCCGTTTTTTACCTAATGTTGCTTATAGAGATGCTTTTTGATAAAAAGGCATTAAATGACTTTGTCATTTACATGAAGACTCCCAGACAAGAGGAAATGGAAAGTTGCGGTGACCTTTATGACGGTAAAGCCACTGTGCTGTTATTCTTGTAGAACTGTGTTGGCACGTTGTTCGTGCTCTTTGGCTGGCCTTGACAGTGAGATTTCCTCAGAAGGCCAGAATGTCCTAATTGAACTATGTAGACGGGTTGTTAAATCGGAAGGTTTTTATTGAGTAAACATTATGCCTCACTTAAGACCTTAATTAACAGGACAAATGTGCCACCGTGCCTTTTCAATGACATGCTGCAGTGAGTAAAGATTCTACACAAGGGCAGGAGTTCACGTGGGTCTGCCAGTGCTGACCACTTCCAAACAGCTCCCTTTTTTATTTGATAAAAATAACCTTTTTGTTTCTCACTTCAAAATCTCTCTTTTATCATAAATGGAGGTGATTTGGGGTCACACTTGCTGATATTCCACATTGTGTGTTTTTTCTGTCATTGTTCTCTTTCTTGGATATAAAAGCATCCTGTCCTCTTTAGCAGATTTACTGGTACTTTACTGGTATATACTCCAGTTAGGCCAGTTGTTCTTTTGTTCTAAGACTTTAAAAGCTTTGCAAGGCAACAATTCATGACACGTTTATACTGAAGGTCTTAAGAAGGTTAAGGTTTGGACTAATGGATGTTTCATCTTTCCCTGGACAGGAGAACCAGTGGATGTGCTCAAAGTATTAGAATTTCAAAATTACCCCGAGGGAGTGAGAAAAACATCAGGATTCTGTGCAAACCGAAGAGCGTCAAAGCCAGACTCGGCTTACCGAGTCGCCAAGCAGTTCCAGATCAGTGCCCCCACCACGCAGCTCTTCCCAGGTGAGCCGGCTCTACCTTTGTAAAGCTTCATCTGAAAACCGCTCATCCTCTCGTCTACACACATCCCTTCGCACGCAGAACTGGAGCTGCTCTTTATGACCTTGCAGGTGGTGTTTTTCCTGAGGACTTCTCCATCCTGACCACGTTACGTGCCAAGCCCGGCCTGCAGTCCTTCTTGTTGTCCATTTACAATGAGCAGGGAGTCCAGCAGCTGGGTGTGGAAGTGGGACGCTCACCTGTCTTCCTGTATGAGGATCAGAATGGCAAGCCCGCCCCAGAGGACTACCCGCTGTTCAAGACATTCAACCTTGCCGACGGAAAGTATGTCAACACTCATCTTGCGTAATGACGTGCACTCTGAAGCGCACCGGCGGTGTGGCAGCCAGATGGAGGGACAAATTCAGAATGTCCAAGTTTGATATGGTCCATGTGGACCTGGAGTGTGTCTTCATCTGTGAGAGTAGTCGGGACTGAGCCCTGGTAGGAACGTGTGGTGCAGAAAGACCGAGTCATAACAGTTGTGTCCCCTAAACTGGGGTTGGCCAAAGGGAATTCTACATAATGAATCCTATAAAATTAACTTGGCAAAAGAAAGTGACATTCTGTCTTGATAAATGTAAGAAAACAAGCCAGATCTTCCCATTGTTGTGCCCCGGGTGCTCCTGGCTGGATTATCCGTCCCACCAGGGGTCTGTGGGCACAGAGACAGGTCAGAGACAGGGAGACACTGGATTACTGGGGCACAGCAGGGAGGGCAGCGGGCAAGCTGACCTCACCCACCAACCCACTGTCTGTTTGGGTTTAGAGGAGGGGGAAAGGACCCAGGAGAGTTGGAAACTTTCTTTTCACTTCCCCGGATTACCTCACCCAACCACAATCAGCTCAGCTAACCTTTTTCACGTAAACCCGATGATCTGGCCTCAGGTTTAGAATTTGCTCCAGCTCAGCTGACATGAGCTGTATGCAGGGGCGGAGCTGGGGGGGTTACGGTTCCGGTCATCGTTTGATAAAATGTCATTGTCTCTGTGTTAATAATGCATCTTCGGTTGCCGGAGCTTTTAAATTGAAAATCTTTTTGTCTAAAATGAGATCTGGACAAGGTTGTCGGGAGAGCAGGAAAATCCTTCTGGTCTCCTGTCAGCAGAGACTCTGCTGCACATGCAGGTTGCAACAAAGCCAGCTTTGTGCCTCTCTCCTTGGGTTGTTTTCCCCAGTTTGTAGTGTGCAGTTATGCTGTCTATGGAGGATTTTCAACTGTTGTGGGGCTGGAGGCATTCCAGAAGCAGGCCTTGTCTAAATCTGTGCAGCTTAGCCTGCGCAGCCTGTGGATGTATTCATTGTTAGCATATGCAGCTTCAAAAGAGCAGCACGACGATCACAATGATGTGTTGAAAAAGAGCATTATCCTCTCCTTTTAAAGAAAGGGAGGTGGATGGGAGGGTTTCTAGGGTCGACCACGGATCTGCTCAGCCCATTTCTATCATTTAATCTCTTAAGATGTGCTTTTTGAAGGAGTTCATTTCAACATTACTCTTCTTCCACAATCACTTCCAAATTCCGAGACCTGCTTTAAATCTTTTAAAGTCAACATTTGCTTTTCTGCCACATAGGGTAATCCTTCCTGCTGTAATGCTAAGCCCAGAGAGCGTTGCCTCTTATTTTCCTGCTAATCTCTATTGCATGCTGAAATGTGTCAGTTTGTACTTTATTCTTATTAAGTTTACACTGTAATCTATGAATCTATTTTTATTCATGTGCCAAAATAAGACTGATTCCTAAATGACCATGGCGGGCCTTGCCAGGCCTCATCCTCCCCCAGAACAATGTTTTGACTGTGCGTCTCCTGCTCTGCCAGGGCAGGCCTTCCTGGGTCCTGACACACACTTTCCACAATGTTCACCATGTCTGTCATGCCGAGTAACCCAGAAGGAGGATTAAGTTTGGAGTTTAATGAGTGTAATCCCGTGTTAAACAGGGCCAGAGTGTGGGGGCAAGAATGCGGTCCACTGTTGCCTGGTATGCAACAGCCCTTAAGTGCACTGGCCAAACGGTTCTGAGGCAGGGAGGTGTCGGACTCACGTGTGACCTCTGTAAACGCTGAGAGCACCGAGCGCCTGCCCTCCTGACTCCAGTCTAACAGACATCGCCCTCGACTTTTGTTACGCAGTTGCAAAACCAACTTTGTGAATATTTCCTGTCTTCCGTCCGGGCTCGCCGGCTGACTGACCTCTCTCGTTACCTTTGGTCAGGTGGCACCGTGTGGCCCTCAGCGTGGAGAAGAACACCGTCACCATCATTCTGGACTGTAAGAAGAAACTGACCAAGCCTCTTCTCAGGAGCGACCACGCCTCCATCGACACCAGTGGCATCACTGTGTTTGGCACCAGGTTCCTGGATGCAGACGTTTTCCAGGTAAGGCTGTCAGCGTGAAGCCCCGCTCCACCACCACCCTGGCTCAGAGAAGCCAGGGTGGTGGTGGAGCGGGGCACCACCCTGGCTCAGAGAAGCCAGGGTGGTGTAGACCTTCTGAGGAGCTTCCCTCAGCTGGAGGACCTGCTGTTGTTGGAGCGTCTAAGCAGAGGTCTTAATAACTGTTGGCCTCGTGGTTTTGTCTGTGATCGGGTGGTGGTGCTCCATCAAGCCGCTCCCGTCGGGGATCCGCTGCGTGTCACCACAGCTTTGAAATGAAGACCAACCGAAGGCGGAATCTGAAACGGGGTCAAGTAGATGTGGGCGATGTCACTGGTGTTACTGCTGGGGAGGAAGGTCTGCTGCTGGTGTTTGCAGGTCGCGTTTACTCGTAGTGATCTGCTGTTTGTTCATGACAACGAGAAGACGTTGTTCAGAAGCTCTGAAGGATTGATGTGGCCGCTCCGTGCGTACCAGCATTCCTTGTCATCGTCGTGGTAATCCCGCTGCCCTGGCACGCTCACCTTGCTCTGGATTTCTCCCTGACGTGGGAGGACCTGGGGGTCGTATTTTTGGTGAAGATTTTTATAAGCGAGCATCTGTATCGAACAGTGTGTCCACTCAGAGCGAGCAGTCGGCACACAGGCTCTTCTCTGTGAGCTCCTGGAACAGCTCCTCCGTCTGTTCTCTGTCCTGCCTATACCCATAGGGCTTGGTGCATGCTGGGATATGCAAGGAAATACCTTTGCTGTTTTGAATTCAGTGACCACAGTTAAAAAAAAAAGATAACAAGAATGAAGTTTGCTCAAAGTAGCAGACGCTCAACTGAGATGTTTCATTTCTCAGGCAACTGAAACAATGTGCATATTTACAATTGTGCTAAGTTGTGTTTGTGTCAGGGTTGGGGTCAATGCACAATTTTTGAGTTAATCCACGAGGCTCTCAGTTTACAGCAGCAGATTTGATAATGACTCCAGTCATAATAAAGATTTTCTCTCTAAGCTGAAATGTCAGATTTATTTTCACAAGCTGACCTGCATTTTTCATAGATGTCTTTTTAAAGCGTACCTGCCCCAGGTTGGTGACCGCTGGTGCAGGGGGAGCTGCTGGTGATGAATGGGGGCCTTTCATTGCCGTGTCAGGCCTTCCTCATTTCCTCGTCTCCTCCCCTCGCCACATGCTCTCCCCTGGCTACTACCTCTCCTCCCTCTCCACCCTTCCCACCTTGAGGCCTCCCTCCACTGCCAAAGTCATGAGACTGTCTATTCATGCCTGGGCAGTATCCCCTTACTGATGTTAGCCTCTCACCTGTTACACCCGGCTGATACCAGCATTCTGCTCCTTCTAGGGTTTGTTTTAGCATCTGAGACAATCAGAAACAGATGGAATCAAAGTGTGCACTTGTGCTGGAGTGGACTCCCTCGGCCTTGGCTCAGTAACAGTGTGTGTTCTTCTAGTTGGTGATGCTGTCGTTTAGCAGAGAAAAGCTGAGTGGTCCAACCTCAGAGGCCGTCTTCATGCTTTCACCCTGCAAGGCCGTCACCTTCGACCCTCCCCACGTGTATTTATACCCCGTGGTGTCCTGTGAATTTAAACCTCGTCGTGATACAGCTGAGATTTCTGGAAGGAAGCTTCTGTCCTCCCTCTCCTGGATTACCATTGACCTTTGACACGACAGCCTGGCAGGTTTGTTCTGGGCCACACTGTTGGAGCGCGGGGGGGCGAGGGGGCTCTTGGGCCCGCGTTGCCAGGGGCTTTTATCTGCACCGGCCCCGTTGGACAACGCCCCCCAGCCCTGACATAACTCTCCCCAGGTGTTTCCCTGCACAGGACTTTTTAAACTTTTACCGTCACAGCTGCTCTTAAAGCCCCGCTGGTGCCTCGCTGACCTTCTCTTCCTCTGGCGTGCACGGTCGTGATTAACCGACCTGGAGGTGGGAGAGGAACGGTCATCTCTACTGTGGCCATCACAAGTTTGCACAAGTTCCAATGATAGCTGCGGTCTTTGATCTTCACTTTCCTGAACCTCTGCTCCGGTGTTGGCGAAGGTTTTGTCTCTTCTTCTGTTGTCAAAAGTCTTGTGTCGCTGCGTGGCCGCGTGGGTCTGGTCGGGGGGCTGGACTTTGTGTCTCCACAGCCTGTTTGTGTGCAGACGGGCGGCTCTCAGACTAATTAGAGCCGACTGCAGGCAGGGTTCAAGCATTCAGTGTTGGTCTTAGGGCGACACATGAGGTAATACATGTCAGCTTGACTCAGGCCGAGGCTTGATCTCTCTCTCTCTCTCTCTCTCTCTCTCTCTCTCTCTCTCCCTCTCTCTCTCTCTTCGTCCAGCCTTCCCACCCAGAGGTGCACCCATATAGCATGGCTGCACGTGCATGGGTGCAAATGCATGCAATTTTCTGACCTGTCTGCGCTTACACATGTCTGCTGGGCGGGAGGTTTGAGCTGTCACGGTGAGTAGCAGACGCATCCAGAGCAGCTCGATGGTGTCAGAGCAGCACTTGGGAATCTCACATCCAAATCAAAGATAACATGAGAGATGAAAACGACACTTTAATTCAATAATCACATCTGGTGCCACATATGGACCTGCACTCACAATGTCTACAATAACACGTCTGCTCTCTGACCTCTGAGTGACTGTTAATGGATTGTTAGTTAGTAGTTTTGAAGCATAAAGAGAAACCTGAGGTGGACCCCTCCCACCCAGAGGGAGGGGTCTACCTCCCTCCTCTCTGAGTGGAAATGTAGGCCAGGATGATGATGGATGGTTCCACAGAGAAAGTTTTCAAGGAGCACTGTTTTTTTTTTGCCATGGGACAAGTCTTAGCAGCTGGCGTTTGAGCCACTTGTTAAGGATCCATATATTTAGTCCTAACACAGCAAAGGCGCTCGCACATTCTGATGACAAGTTGTGGCCTGCTTCCTTTCTGTTGTTGGTCTTTTGCTGCTCTTCAGCGTAGTGTCCCTGCTGCTTCACCTCTGGGCTCAGCCGAGGACCCTCTGGGTCACGCAGTTTTTACACCAAAGAAAACCGTGGATGCGTTTGCTAATGTTTGGGTCACAATCATAGAGGGAGTTGTTTCATCTGGGGGGGTTGATGAGTGGTGACGTATCAGCAGCGACGAGAGTCAGGCCAGAACGGTGACTGAGGCCACATCAGAACAGTTAAGGTTGAGGAGCTCAGCTCCTGTGCTGCTGCAGAGATGTGGCCGTGGAGGTGAAACAGGCCTGTTTTAATGTTGCTGTACGCTGCTGCTGACTTGATGGTCGACTTCGGAACCTGAAGGTGCTTCTGCCTTCATGACTCATCTTTATTTGATTTCCGGAGGTAAATCTGGTAATAATAATAATTTTCCTGTGAACTGAATTCCGTGTGTGTGTGTTTCTGTGTGTGTGTGTATGTGTGTGTATGTGTGTAGGTGGGTGGATTCATTCTATCTGAATGAATCAGCCTAAAGAGCCCATCTCCAGTTTAACATTTTGTTTTATGCAACTGTAGCTGCTCAGAATGTGTATGTACAAGACCAGACATGAGCGTCGTGTCAATATGAATGTGATTCCCTCTCGTGTGATATACGTTTCACATCCTTTTCACAACCCCCCCTTTTTTTTTTTTTCTGTGATCTGACCAATATTTATGTGCATTTGTGTTTCAGGGAGACATTCAGCAGCTTCTAATTGTGGATGACCCCAAAGCAGCGTATGACTACTGTGAGCACTACATCCCAGACTGTGACACCCCCCATAGTGACTCCATTCAAGCCCAGGAGCCCGAGGAAGAGGTCAGTCCCCCGGCCCATGCCAAGTTAGAGGTCGCTATCGGGGCATCTAAGCATCATCATCATATCGGTTTAACGTGCTCTACCAATATTACTGCTCATAATTACATCAGAGTAGCATTGTTTGCAGCCATGTCAGCGTTACCGTGGGGGGGTCTACTGCTGCTGATGACAAAGATTAGACGCCAAGCATCTGAGCAGCTGTCCGGCTGTGATCTTTAATGTATATAGACATATATATTTTGAACCTTAAAGTGTTAGGGCAAAGAACCAGCCTAGCTGCTGACATTAATGGTGCCAGTGTCGTTAAATTCAAGTATAAATGAGCCTTAAGTGAAACAGCTTTTCACCGCCTGGTAACCGTAATAATGTTTTAATGATGATCATTTGCTGGGATCGTCTTTGGACCTCCGTCTCACTCAGGAGATGCTGAACAGCCACAAAAGTGGCTTCTTTCTTTTTTTGGCTCCTTTTGTTCTGAAAACCTGAAGTAATAGTTTACATACTTGTCTTAAGAAATATGACACTTAACACTGATCTACAGCTGATAGTTTTGTCTTTGATGTTTCTCAGCGGCTTTCCTTTGTTTTATGAGTTTTAAACAACCTCCTGCGTCAGCGTTAACACAGCGGAATCACTGGACTTTTATACTCAGTACTTAAGTAATATTACCCTGTGTGCTGAAGATGGTCTAGTGATGCCACATGTGCATTTACAATACACTGATTTTTACTAATATTTAATCAGATTTCTCTTCTATTTTACTTTCACATAATTTAGCACATATACTCAAAATAAATAAAACTCTCCAATTCAACATTACTCAAATGTTGCACTCTAATTTAATATGTCAAAAATAATTCTATGTAATTATTTGGCAGAAACTATTTGAAACTGTGTTTTGTTTAGGATGATATGTAATAAATGTATCATCTTGATGCTAACACTAACACAAAGACGTCTCCTCACCTCCACCCCCTCCACCCCCCCTCCAGTACCCTACCGGTGATTTAGATTACTCTCAGTTCTATGATTACTCTGAAGGAGCAACAGACACCGTTCCAACTGATGAGTATACTGAACCACAGGTAAATGTCTCAGTGTTGACCGCATTGATACCGAGAGAATTAACTGCAGCAGCAGGATTGCCTGCTGAAATATTTAGTGTGCATGTAAACATTCTGTGTGTGTGTGTGTGTATGTGTGTTTGTGAGTCCTTGTGTCTGTTTTATGAGACTGTCAAAATACCGCCTGCTTTGTGTAGTTTTATTGTTTGTTGTCTTCTTTTGTTGCATTCCTCACAGTCGCACCCATTTGGAATAAAAGCATCCAAATTTTAACTTTTGAAACAAATTTTAACAGTTCTCCTGTGACTGTAAAGCTCCATCTGCCTCTAAGCTTCAGCTTCAACAGACCTTTATCACTTTGGGAAACTGCAGGACAACGTCTTAAAGGCACCCTGCAGACCAGTGGAGGCTCACATGCTATGTGGAGCGTTAGTTGGTAGAGATCAGGCCATTGAAGCTTCACTTCTACGTTTTTTAAACGTTCCGTGTTTGTCTTGGTGTTCTTTGTCGCCACCACCTCTTCCAGAGAAAGAAACGTAGTGTCTCCATCAAAAAGAAGAGGAGCAGAAAGTCCCTCAGTAAATTTAAGGCCAAGCCCTCAAACCTCCAGGCTTTAAAAAAGTCCCCAGCTAAAAAGTTTGCCCCTAAGAAGAAGCGTCCGCTGCCTGGCTACCAGGCCACAGCTCCAGCACGGCCCAGAGGCGATTTTAGGGTAAACCTCTCGTGAACAGAAGACCCAGTCCCATCAAGATCTTCCTGTCTCCAAGTGAAAATCTTTGATGGAAGACCCAGAGCTCCCTGTCCTCCTCTGTGTAGAAGTAGCAGAGTCCTTAGCCAGCTTGAAAGGTCTCTAGCTGAACCCCTGGTTTAAGCTTTTAAATTAACCCTCGCTTTATATTTCTTTCCTTTTTTTCAACATGACTCAGCCAAACAATGTAGAAGGAGATTATACTGACATTGACCTCGGAACTATAGATGATACTCAAACTCAGTCTCCCTTTACCATCAGTGGACCCCACGAGGTAATTTCTCTCTTCTTTATCTACAATTAAAGAAACACAATATGTTCATTTGGGATGTGTGAGCCGGGAACCAAGGACTCTGGTATGAAAAGACAAAGACACAACAATTGAAGGGAATTGCTGCGTCTTTTGTCGCGCGTTGTTTTGGTGCGTGGTAGAACTGATGGACAGAGGAAAAAATCGACGCTGCATAAATTCAGCACATTCGCACGTTTTAAAAGTAGCTGCATGGAAATTAGTGTCACTCAGACAGTGAGGCCCTTTGGGTTGGTTTCTCCTTGGCCCCCAACACTTCATGTTTTCAACACTAAGAAACGGGTCTCCGGTCAACGGGAGCTGTTTCCCGTAGTCTTAACCAACGCTAACGTGCTAACGCAGAGCGAGGCGACCGACGCTGCTCATCAAAGCTTCAGTCCCGACGAGTGTTATAGCTCAGACCAGCACACACGTGTGACGAGGAAACACGGGAGGACGCCATTGTGACCATCTTCAGAGACGTCGGGCTTTGTTGTTCCAGTATCGGCCTTTTGTCCCGTTCTCATTGGTTTTCTGGGTCGCCCGCGTCTCCCCGTCTTCAGTGTGCTCAGCTGAGCTCCAACACAGCTCATTAACGTACACCCCGCCAACATTAACGTACTCCCCGTCCATCACGGCCTAACCCCCGCTCTGACCGCTGCCTCTCAGAACCTCCATTAGAGCGCTGATCTGAACTGTGGCTCCCAGCCAGTTTGGAGTCCACCAGCGGGAATTTGGCCGGCGGGAGCTGTAACGGCATCCGTTGTGCTGCTGCTGCTCTCCAAAGCTGAGGCCACAGTTGGTCTAGGAAGACACCACTCACACTCAGGAACTCACCGTTGCAGGATTAATGACTGAACTCTTCCTCTGTGTTTGTGTGCAGCTGATAAAAGTTGCCACCTCAGTAGATGCAAATCGCTGCTTTTACCTTTACGGATGTTTATTCCAGTTTTTGTGTTGCGTAACAGCAAAAGAAGGCTGGAATATTATGACGCTGTCTTCAGACGTGATGAAGTGCCAAAGACTAGTTAATGATTTTACCTCTACCGTAACACTTTATTTACTCTCTTCTTTGTTCTGGTGACTGACGTTAATCCAGCCTTCTGGGCTTCCACTGTCAGATATTTAAAAAAAAAAATCTTCCTGAAGGATAAATAAGGTGTTACGCTGTTAAATGCTGATTTCTGCGTGTGCCGCTGCCTCTGACCTGCCGCACTAACATGACCCTGATAACTCACCATCATTCCCCTTCTTCGCTTGGGTGACGCCTGAAAGGCCGTGGAGGACGCTGGCGGTGACCTTGTCACCGAGGCCACAGCCTTTGGCCCGGAGCCCACCGTTGTCCCAGACACCTCGGTCAAGCTGGACACCGGTACTGATGCTTATGACTTTAAGGAGTATGACCTAAAGGAGTATGACTTGGGCGAGGTTGACGGCAGGTTGTATGATTACGGGGCGTATGACGAGTACGGCACGGCCACCCCCAAACTCACGGCCACCGACGACGAGGTGGGGCCGGGGGTCGCTGCCGAGACGGACATTTCTGAGAACACCGTAAGTACCAGCCCGACCCGGCCACCGAGGGTCGCTGCAGCATGTTCTGGGGTTACGGCGTCTCGAGGTGCATGACTTCGCCATCGACGGCCTGGGTGTGGAATCACGTGTGTGAGCGGAGACGTAGTCACAACCAGTGGAGCACCTGCATGCCTTCGTTAGGGCGTTCCTAGCTCCTTCACTGCATCCTGTTCTGACTGTTGTCCCACACACACACACACACACACACACACACACACACACACACACACACACACAACCCGTCCGTTCTTGCTCAGCACAACTAACACGTGTCTTGTCTCTCTGCCTCTGTCCCAGTCGCTGCAGCTCTGACGTCATCATAATTGTGTATTTTTGTCACTAACTCACATGTACACATCACTGCTCCTCCATTATTATTAATAGTATTCTTGTTCCTTAGTATCATGGTTGCTCACCTCTGCGCTTGCTTTCTGACTGCAGATTGCCGGTATTGGAGGAGCCTTCGGTCAGAAAGGAGAGAAGGGCGAGCCGGCCGTCATCGAGCCCGTAAGACAAAAACCGCCTCAGCTGAAGTAGAAATGATGCAAAACAAAACGGCCTTGACCTGAGACGCGTGAACGTTGTTGATTCACCAGACTCGTCCAGGACGTGTCAGCTTGTTTGTGGTTTAGAGGTTGTGTGTTTGTTTTCAGGGGATGTTGATCGAAGGACCACCGGGACCTCACGGCCCAGCGGTGAGTGTCTCCTCAGCTCAGCTTTTCCACCACATCGTCTCTCATTTCAATGAGCGTGTCAGGACCAGCGTTTATTTATTTATTTGTTTATTTATTTAGGGTCTTCCTGGACCCTCAGGCTTACAAGGACCCCCAGGCCCTGCTGGAGATCCTGGTGAAAGGGTGAGGCTTCATTTATGTAATTTTTATGTCATTTATGTTGGTTTAGATGATCCAATCTAGACCATTTAACATGCGCATAAAGAATACGATGACTGTCGACTAGAGAGCATTTATGAGCTCATCCATTAGTGAACAGTTGTTACAGTAGTTGTTACAACAATTCAATACAACACTAGCCATAAAACCTGAACATTTGGTTCACACTGTGCCAGTGTGCAAAAAGAACAGGAGAATAGGTAAATAACAATAAAAATAACGTGCTAACCTGTGTGAAACAGGCCGTTATCAGATTATCAGAGCACCGGCCTATCTGGACTTATTTACTAGTTGATGGAATAAATTAGTTTTTGAATGTTCTACTGTGAGGAACTCTAAACCTTCTACCAGATGATAGCAGCTCAAACTGACTGTGCAGGATGTGAGATGGATCAGTGATTATTTTATTGGCTTTTGGCCGAGTGGCCTGATTTAATGAGCAGTCATGTGATCGTCGTGTGAGTCCATACATCATGACAGGCTTTAGTCAACGACATCAGCGTACATAAAAGCATTTTGACACTGGAAGGTTTCCCTGGATACAACAGGGTTTTATTTCTCTCTGTTTGATATGGAAACACACACACACACGGATGGAAGGATGTTGGTTCTGCCCCTCAGAAGGCAGCGTGGTGTTCAGATGGATGGACCCAGTCTGTGTACCCATGTAACTCATCGCTCTTGTGGTTTTGTGTACCAGGGTCCTCCCGGTCGCCCTGGGCTGCCCGGCGCCGACGGCGTGCCCGGACCCCCTGGGACCATGCTGATGCTGCCCGTAAGTGCACGCGCCCGCCGCCAGCATGCGACAGCAGACACAGATGGAGGATCTCTGAAGCCGCCGATGTTTCACCTCCACAGTTCCGCTTTGGCGGGGACGGGGAGAAGGGTCCAGTGGTGTCTGCCCAGGAGGCCCAGGCCCAGGCCATCCTCTCCCAGGCCAGGGTGAGTACCGCCATCAGTCACATGACCACGCCGCTCGGTGCAAACACTGGCGTGAAGAACGGAGGAGAGCATTTTGGGACAGAGGGGGCAGTCGACACTAAAAAGAGAGCTGCCGAGCTGGCTGGAGAGGAAGGCTCTGAACAGATGTACAGAGAGAGTAGAGACAGCTAAGAATACCTCAGGACCTCCTGACCTGAGCGCAGGCCAACCCGACAGGTGGGAACAAGCCATAGGTAGGAAGGGAACCGTTCCTCCCCTCCACCAGCTCCCACAGAACAAGATGTGAAGTTACACAAACTAGACCACAATTCCTGCCGCGGTGAATGATGTGTGTTTTCAGAGGAAAAGAGCGACAGAATGGATGTTTTTAATGAGTGAAATGTGTCCTCTGTGTCTGTTCTGCAGCTGGCCATGAGGGGCCCCACTGGGCCAATGGGTCTGACTGGAAGATCTGGGCCGGTGGTCAGTCTCTGCTTCCTTCTTTGATTCTGTTTGTTTTTTTCATAATCATGAAAGTTTTATTTTTTGTTAATGAAATTGTCAGTCAATCGTCTGCTGTTAAATATGATCTAATCATCACAAACTGTTCTGAACAAACCTTGATTTACCCGAGGTGAAGAGCATCGGGATAAAAAAGAGTGAAAGATGAGGGAGAATGTGGATTAAAAACGCTGAGCCACGCTGCCTGTTTGGATCTGTGGGTGCTATCAGCTGCTCCGCCAGCCTGCCCACCCCTCCTCTCTCTGGGGCCTGTTGATACATGATCCACTATTTATTTGGAGGCAAAGGCCCTACAGTAGACACAAAGAATTCCTGCCCATTAAATCTGCTCAGAATGATCCGAACAAAGAACAGTGAACGTTTGGTTTTTTTAATCTGATGCAAAGGTACCTAAAATGTGTCTTTGTCTTCGGCTGGATACACAATTAAAGCCCATTAAAGCCCAGGCGTTAGATGGTTCTAAAATGTGTGTGTGGACTCCCAAACGCAGGCTTGTCTGCAGACAGATTCCACTATCTGCTCCAAATCTCAGTTTAAACTGCCACTCCAGGATTGCAGTTTTAGGAGTACACTCCTTGCATCTTTACCTTTGCTTTCCTTTTACCAAAGCTCAGTAGGTTCACTGTTATCGTAGCTGCGCCATCTTCCATATACTATACAAGTCACAGCTCGTCATTTTAATACACCTCACTGGAGGTTTTGAGCCTTAAAGCGATATTTTTCTCGCTCGATTAAGAGACGAGAGTGATAAAATTTAAAGGAATGCAAATTCTTACAGATTTAAAGGTTCTTTACCCCAAGGGCCTTTTAACAATAAAGAGGTGAATTTCCTGAAGAATGTCGAAAACTGTCTCAGTGAAGCTAAACATCGCCCCCTGCTGTTTGCATCTCAAACGCCACCACCAGGGGCACGTGTCGAGGTTGTCTGCGTTCATATTTAATGTTGATGAATTCACCTGTGTTGTCTTGTCCTTCAGGGTATGCCTGGACCCGCTGGGCTGAAAGGTGAGGGCGGCGACCCCGGCCCTCAGGTGAGAGACACACAGTTCACGTCATGATATGATCACACTGGACCGGTCTGGGTCTCAAGTGTGAGCAGTTAAGCACAGGGCCTTGTCCACACAGGGTCCCCGCGGCGTCCAAGGGCCTTTAGGACCACCTGGAAAATCTGGCAAAAGGGTGAGTGAACCCGGTGACCCGAGCCCGTCCCAGTGGTGTGCGCGCTCACATGCCTCCTCCTCCTCCTCTGTGTGGGTGTTTGCCCTCGTGGCCGGCGCTCAAACGCTGAGAGGCTTACTTCCACTTCAACAAACAATTGCTTGATATGTGCTTAAAGGCCTGCGCTGCCTCCAATCCCCGGATCAATGGCCGGGCACGTAATCTGTCTGAAAATGCCAGAGCGGGGCGAGGGCGCTGGAGCGGCGGGCACAGCGAGCGTCACGCCGCGGTGGCCCCGCGGGCCCCAGCGTCTTGACCTAATTGGTTACTAATAAGCATAAACCATTCATGGGCGAATCAGTAAGACAAGCTTGACTCATGAGCCAATTGTGGGCGAGGATGTACAGGACTTATGTGAACCAGATAGCAACACCCAACAGTCCTGCTTTTGTGGCAGACAGTCGCCCCAAAGGGCACGCTGGTCAAGGTCAACAAAGGTCATCAAAGGGGCTGAGGGGTCGTTGCTCTCTCTTCATCCTCTTCTTGTGTTCCAGGGCCGACCTGGGGCCGACGGTGCACGGGGAATGCCTGGCGAGCTGGGCTCCAAGGTACCTCTGGTCGTGGCGGCGTGGACCTCGTGGGTGTGTTGTGAGGTGCTGACTGTGATGTGTGCTTGTGCAGGGCGACCGCGGCTTCGACGGACTCCCGGGCCTGCCCGGTGAAAAGGGCCACAGGGTGAGTGGCCCCGCCCGTCCGACAGCTCGAGCTCTAAAGGCGTAGAAGAGCGCGGCTGGTGTCGTCAGAGCTTCCTCAGACCCGGTTCTGCTTCCTGTGCTTTTCCAGGGGGAACCAGGGCCCATCGGACCCATAGGTGCCGCCGGGGAGGACGGACAAAGAGTGAGTCATCTGCCGTCACATGACCAGCTCCCTATTGAGCAGCCTCGTCAGCTGGGAGCCAGCCGAGCCCTCGGGCTGGGCCGGGCCGTTAAACGGGGAGGAGGAGAGCTGGTCTTTAACCTTTCCTCCCACTTAAATAACGACCTGGACTCCCCCACATGTGCACACAAGTGCGCGCACACACCCTCATGACCTCAGGGGGTCGCTGCTCAGGTGGCGTCGGGCTGTTTCCGACTCCGCTGCTGACAGGCCGTGTTTGGTGATCCAGTAAATCACAAAAGCACCTCCATGACAGCCGGTGGAATAATAGTAAAACAAAAAAAACAACGGTACTTTCCTTCCGTCAGGGTGAAGACGGAGAGATCGGACCGAGAGGACTTCCTGGCGAGAGTGTAAGCACGAGCAGCACGGCCGCCTCAGTCTGGTGGGTTGGAGAGTGACGGCCTCCCTCTGCTCTGTTCACAGGGTCCCAGAGGTTTGCTGGGCCCTCGCGGCCCCCCAGGACCACCCGGAGGTCCGGTAGGTGGCCCCCCCGCCCCCCTCTGGTGGACCAGCGAGACCTTTCTTGATCTCCTGGTCTGTTGTTTTCAGGGCGTTGCTGGAGTTGACGGTCCTCAGGGTCCCAAAGGAAACATGGTAGGAACACGAGCTCCTGGGACCGCCTAACGTTGCTCCTCACTTCCTGTCGAGTCCGGGCAGGTCGGCAGACACAGAGAGCGTGTCGGTGTAGAGAGACACACGACTCTGGGGTCAAAGGTCACACGCATGCTGCTGAGGAGGAGAGGGCTCTGTCAGCTCTGCTCTCACTCATGAACCAGATCAGCTGCATCCGCGGCGACGCGTGCAGATGTTCCACCGGTGGTGACAGATGTGTACTGCGGGTGCTCCCCTCTGAGCTCTCGGCTTCTCTTTCAGGGCCCACAAGGAGAGCCAGGCCCACCCGGGCAGCAGGGAATCCCCGGAACTCAGGTGACTGCTCCGGCGACACGTGCATGATTCCCATCAGGGCCGCGTGCCTCCTGCTCACCAGCTCAGAGCACTGGGAGGCAGACGGGGCGCTGCTGGGTTTGCTGGATTACACGCACAGTTGACCAGGTTCATTCCACCAGTCGGGAGGGATTTCTTAAAAAAATTAGTCAAGCGTCCAAAACACCCAAACCTTCTGATTTTGCTGGTTTAAATTGGTTCCTTCCTCAGACCCTGAGGGGGCAGGAAGGTGCCCCCTCCCTCGGCTCTCTCTCTCTCTCTCTCTCTCTGTCTTTGTCTCTCTCTCTCTCTCTCTCTCTCCCTCTCTCTCCTTGATCCTTTTTTAAAAACCTCATTTCTGGGTGTTGCCACACCCATTGAGGTGATATTCAGGGCCTCTAGCCATGCTGCCCCCCCCAACCCTGACACACACACACACACACACACACACACACACACACACACACACACACAGCTGAACATTCCTCCACCAGCTCAACTATTTACTGGTCCAACAAACTCTTTGGTTTGACCAGGTTGTGTTTGCTTGTTTAGACGCGCTCCTTATTGCGCAGCAGCTCACCCCTGTGTGTCGTCTTTGTCTCGTAGGGTCTTCCTGGTCCTCAGGGCCCCATCGGACCACCTGGTGAAAAGGTGCGCCACTTTTTCTTCTTGCACTTAAAATAAATACATTTAACGCAAACATGAAGCATGAAAAATGAAAAACAATACGAATGTTTCATTCATCAGCTGTTACTAGGCCATGGTTACTAGGCAGGTAGTTCAGTTTATGAAGTCCAACCAGACTGTTCCTCAGTGGGTTTAGGGATGTTTTGAGGTGAGGGTCTGAAGCCAGGCATGTTCAATATACACATTTAAGTCTAGTAATCCCAGCTCAGATGGATAACCCAGCCTTCTCTGACCAGAAATTGTTGTGGTTAATTGTGACCTCTGACCCCCCACAGGGACCTCAAGGCCGGTCGGGGTTGCCTGGACTACCTGGAGCCGATGGGCCTCCGGTGGGTGCTCTCACTGGTGTGACTGGGCCCCAGTCTCCTGCTGCCTCTGCGTCTGTTGGGAGGACCTCTGGGTGAAGACATGTTGCTCAGAAACACCGTGAAGCGCGTCTCCGGCCTCGCTCGCGTAGATATCAGGACCGGCCTCATTCAGAGCTGTAAAAGTTTGTGAGTGGCCGATTGTTCTGCCCTCCGGCCTGCGACTGTCTTCAGGGGGTAAATTAGAGGCCAGGTGTTGGTGAGCAAGATGTCTCCACCCGTGTCAGGTTCCTTGGTTGAGACTTGAGCAGGCAGCAGCGGGTCACTTCCTGTGTGTCAGCATTTACTGATTGTGCGCTTTGTCCACAAATGAAACAGGGTCATCCTGGAAAAGAGGGTCCAGCCGGGGAGAAGGGAACCCAGGTGAGTCAGGGTCTAGATGTAGAGTCTGTCTCTTATCGTTAACACAGCCAGGGTTCTCTGCTATTGAACAACACGCGTGCGTCCCTCACCTTCAAGGTTATTTTGGTGGCTTAAATTTTAGACGTATGTCTGCCAATCTGTGTGCAGTAATCTGACTGGGATACATTCAACCCCCGTTACGAAGCTCATGAAGATATAAAGACGTTTATAGAGCGCCTGTAAGAGCACCTGTCCCTTTGTTTCCACTGTCCAGGGTCCCTCGGGTCCTCAGGGTCCCATCGGTTATCCCGGTCCACGTGGTGTCAAGGTAAACGTTGAGATCACCAGCACGACCATCCGCTCATCCTTTCACCAGTTCTCGTCTGTGCTGATCCCTCGTTCCCCCCGACAGGGTGCAGATGGTGTCCGCGGCCTGAAGGGCTCAAAGGGAGAGAAGGTACGAACGTCTGAGGACGAGCGCTTAAAGCCTAACTGGGTAAACCAGATAACTACAAGGGAAACCTAAACTGACTGAAAGGAGCAACGTAACAGAAACGTGTGTTACCTGTCCTCATTAACACACGCACACACACACGCACACTTGAACTCAATTGAACCTTCTTCCCTTGGTCGGCTGCTGCTGTGAGACTGTTTCTATGGAGCCAGAATCCGTCACGAACGTCTGTTGAATTTCAGCAAGTTGAATTTGAACTGCTGCAGGCTCTGATGAATATGGATGGAGTTTATATATAATCAATCATGACGAGTTCATTATTTAGGATCCACATTTGTGTGGCAGCATAATCTCCATTGTGCTACTCAGGGTTGTTGTTCTTTCCAGAATGGCAGGTATTCACATGGGTTATTCTGAATTATTTATAAATGATTCAAACGTGAAACCTCGAGGAGACGGGTTTGACATGAATAAAGGATCTGTGTGAGTGCATCCGTGTGTGTGTGTGTGTGTGTGTGTGTGTGTGTGTGTGTGTGTGTGTGTTCAGTGATACACTTGGTGCTGTATAATGCATCAGAAAGAGTAAAAAACCTGCAGCTCTGACAGAGAATTTATCAAAGAAAAATAGAAATTTGGCCTCAAATGTATGGTGTTGTTTCATTTTTAATACTTAAAGTTTTTACTTCTAAAAGCAAAAAGAAAAACAGCTTCGTCTAGAAAAGTGAATTTTCTGAGTCCGTTTGAATCCCCTTTTCGTGCTTTTGAGAAAGACTTTTAACGTTTAAGTGTTTACTACGTATATGTTGTTCCACTGTTCAGCCAGCAGATGGAAGCATCACTTCCCCGTAAAACAGTTCATTTCCATTTCTGTCCTGTTGCTAGGTAATTAAATGAAAGTATGGTGCTCAAATCTTAAACCTTGTTTTCGTTGCTTTCCAGGGAGAGGATGGTTTCCCAGGTTTCAAGGGAGACATGGGCCTGAAAGGAGACCGGGTGAGGACCTGTTGTGTTCATGATGATGAACTCACTTTTTAATTGGGCAGCAGTGATTCATGGTCTGAGTGGTGCAACAGGGCGAGTCTGGAATGCTTGGACCACGAGGAGAGGACGGTCCTGAGGGTCCCAAGGGTCGAGCCGGGCCCAACGGAGAGTCTGGCCCCATTGGTCCTGCTGGAGAAAAAGTAAAAGGCTAAGTTTCTCTTCATATTTATGCTCCTGATCCAGGCGTTCTGTAATCTGTTTTTATTCATGTTTAATCAGAGATCAAGCTGCAGTGTGCTCTTTCTGTTTCCAGGGTAAACTGGGTGTTCCAGGTCTGCCAGGCTATCCAGGAAGGCAAGGGCCCAAGGTATGTTCTCAGGGGGAAAAGGATATTGTCTGCTGGAAGGCGTAGCTGAATATGCTTCAGCAGTCCTGATAAGAGAGGAGCTGCTGTCGGGACTGTCAGGCCGTCGTTCTTATCTGACGGCAGCGCCACAGATAAACGTGTCCGTGTGGAACGGCGCGCAGATTTCATGTAAATGAATTTGCCAGAGGATGAATTATTACACATGCTTTCTAGAGAAAGAGCCGGTACCTCAGAGTGTTTATCACTGGAGAGCGTGTCGGTCCAAACAGGCCGTCAGGTGCTTCCCCGGAGGAGTCTTTAATCATGTGTTGTTTTTAACGGGCACTTGTGAAAATGAAGCAGCTGATATTTTGATTTCATGAATGTTACATCATGAGGTCATAAAGGTAACGCGTTAATGAGCTGAGTTTGCTGCCCATCATATTCTCATTTCCAACACGGAATTAATCAAAAACGATGTTGGGAAATGGATTTTATACAATAACAGCTCTTAGGAAATCGATTCTAGTAGGACAGTCTATTAATTACTTATAAACATTTGCTCAATGAGTCTTTATGATGGATAAATGAGAGGCTTTTATTCTGCACTAATTATTAACAGGAATTTTAAAGTAATGAAAGTCTAATTCCCATAATTCACATCAGTGTTCAGGAAAATCCACACAAAGGACATAAGAATTTTAAACCACTGCAGAGTCACTCCAGTCAGTGAAAACCAGTGTTCCCATCTGAGTCTGGGAAAAGAGCGCCCCCTACCGTCCGCCGAATCACTTCATAATCAAATCCTTGGGAGGCGACCATCACCTCTCTGCAGGGAGGCACCAGAGCTGCTACAGCTCAGTTGTGATAAAAAGACTTCAGACTTCTGCAACAATCATCTGTCTTTGAATTTTTATGCTGCAGCAGGCAAAACTGCACCAGCGGCTCCGAAAACGCTCCACTTTTTAATAGAGTCGTTTCAACTTTTACCTTCGACTGCCAGCAAGAGTAAATGTAAAGACAGCGACGGTGGATAAAAGTTCAAATATTATAGGAAGGTATCTAATTATTGATTTAATCTCTCCAACGCAACCCTTGCTGAGGTCCAGCCGGGTAAGCTGTCGATCGCCGGCCCATCCTGACAGACACCTCACCCCCCTTTGTTCGTCTCTTACATGAGTTCAGATCATTTGCAGAACTTTCTGTGTTGTGCTGGTGTTGCATTTGAATTGCAAATGGCCTGGATCCCAGAGTGGGTGAGGCTGGGGAGGGTGTTATATTCCCATGTGTGGAGGCAGGAAGTGTTTTTGTTTTAGAGAGAAAAAGCGTGCGGGAACAGAGTCAAGGTTACAGCATCAGCACACCTTTCATTGTGAGGTAAACACTGGCGCTGGGAGGAGATCAGTCCAAATCTATAAGGGACAAAAGTTAGACGGCAATCATTCCATTCACTCTCCATGAATTCCATATGGTGACACACTCTGATCTGATGATAACGAGGCCAAACCAGCCAGCCTGCTCTCTTTCCTCACATCTCTCCTGCACTCACAGGGCTCACGTGGGTTCCCTGGATTCCCGGGAGCCAACGGAGAGAAAGGAGCCAGGGTAAGACACACACACACACACACACACACACACACACACACACACACACACACACAAGCAGCATCTATAGGTCCATGAAATTCACATTCACATCTGCAGTATTCAAACACAACAGAGCGTGATTCATATATAGAGATTCCACTACAACAATACTGGAGGTGGTAAGATCAATATTTGAGAAGTGAAGAAAGGATCTAGAAACAATAGTTATTTTGTGAGGCAAATCTGTCCTGGAGAAACCCTGAATTCATGATTAAAGGATTTCCTGTGTAAAACACTGTGAGCAGTGCTGGGTTCACTTTATCTTTCATTACTATAGAACGTGTTATTTCATTTGCTGAGCACATCACGATAATAAAGATGAGGAGAGGAAGGCCAAAACCTCATTCCATTGTTTCATGTTCATTATGTCTTTGTCATAAAATCTAATTTTGGTCTCTGTGGATGTCGAATAATCCACTTAAAACTGGAATAGAAATGTTTCTAATGTAGATACTGTCAGCCTGCTTCAGCCAGTCAAGTTGATCATGTCATAAACCAAACTTTTCTTTCCTTCACACACCCCTCCTTTAAACCCAACACCACACTCTTTGCTCACATTTCTAAATCAAGATATTGACGTTTACGCTCAGAGGAAGCAGATGGGCCTCAACACTCCTTGATTTACCAAAAAACAAACCTTTTAAGAGGACCAGACTTTTACATATTTCATGTGTTGTGAGTGTTAAAAACATTCAATAGTGATGTACACAGTGTGTTTGTGTGTCTGCGTATCTGCATTTTACTAGCAAAGTGAGGACATTTTGGATGTTTGAGGGTCAGGACCTGGGTTTAGGTCAGGGTAGGGTCAGGAGGTCAGGTGGGATGGTTAAGGGCTGCTAGTACAGCATGTCAGTGACGTCCTCACAAAAGTAAACATACTGTGTGTGTGTGTGTGTGTGTGTGTGTGTGTGTGTGTGTGTGTGTGTGTCCATCTTCCAGGGCGTGGCAGGTAAAGCTGGTCCCAGAGGGCAGAGGGGTCCAACGGTACGTAGCTTCCACCCACTGACAGAAGGTTTCGCGGTGGCTGCAGGTTTGACTCTGGGCTTTCTGCCTCCGTAGGGCCCTCGTGGAGGTCGTGGAGCCAGAGGTCCGACAGGGAAACCGGGGCCCAAGGTACCTGCGCCGCCCCGCTGAATCAGGCTGTTGCGCTCAGATGAGGCTTGAGCAGCAGCGGAGGACCTGTGTCCACCATGTGTCCTCCTCTGAAGCCAGGCAGGGCCCTGCGCTCCTGGAGCCTCCCTGACCGGCTCTCCCTGTTGTTGTGTTACAGGGCACATCAGGCAGCGACGGTCCCTCAGGCCCCCCCGGAGAGAGGGTGAGTCTCACTGGCTCTGCACCACACCTACAAACATCGTTGTTTTCAAATGGTGCTATCAGAGTGATTTGCCCTGGTTATGCACCATGACTGCACTGTTCAACAAGACACAACATTCCTGCGTTTGTCAGGGGTAACGACAGTTTTTATTTTGTTTTCTATCACGAATCACATTTATTTGAGGATGCTCGTTGTATTTCCTGATTGTGTGTCTCGAGAGTATCTTGTCCTTATCTTGACTGGAGGGGCTGTTCTGTGGTGAACCTGTATGAAACACACAACCTCCATGGCCCATCTCACAGACATCAAGTTTCATCAAAGAGTGAGAGACATTAGCAGCCTTCAGGAATTTCTCTCCTCTGCTGTCGTTAAAAGGAACAATTGACCAAAGTGTTGGTTCCTGCATAACAGTGGAGCTTTAAAAGGTCCTTTCTGATGTTGCTTTGATTCACAATGTGCTTTTAAAACCTGCAGTCACATTTGAGGTCTTTCATTTTAAATGATGAAGAGGCTTGGGTGGGGATCAGGGCCGAGGCTCTGTTTGACAGGAGCACAACAGTTCTGAGTGTTTGTCATCTGCTGTGACGCTCACAGCAGCCGTGAAGATGTGCAACAGACAAAGAGGCGCAGTTTCAGCTCTCTGTGTCTGTTCATGGCGCTACCTACAGATGTTTCATACCTCTGCTCTTGTCTCTTTGCATCGTTATAACGGTGGCTGTGTGTCATTGCAGGGCCCTCAAGGGCCTCAGGGGCCAGTGGGCTTCCCCGGACCCAAGGGCCCCCCTGTAAGTACCCCCGCAAGACGGAACCAGCAACAGAGTGGACTGATGTGAGAGCCATGTGTTTTCCCTGACAGGGGCCTCCTGGGAAGGACGGACTGCCCGGACACCCTGGACAGCGAGGAGAAACGGTGAGTTCTCATCCGATCCGCCCGGGCCCTCAGTCAGGGACTGGCCAACCTTCAGCTCCGACTCAGTTCTGTGGGGGTTCAGTGGCATGGGCTCTGATATGGTTCTGAAGGTGAAATGAGTCTCTCAGAGCTGCTGAAGAGTTCCAGGGTCGTTGGAGGTTCCGCGGTGGTCTCCCTCTCCCGTCGTTGACACGCACGGTCGCTCACCTCAGGCAGATTTGCATGTGTGCCACATTCTCCCGTTTCTTAATAATTGATGTGAATGTGAACTTTAGGCGCTATTCACTGACTTGGTTTTTGCTTTCTTTTTTTACCCTCTGTCTTATATTTTCAATAACCCTCTCTCTGAGGTGCTTGGAGAGCTCATTTGTCATCCTAGTGTAGTTGTGGCAGGAATACTGATTAACTGGTGACTGAACCTTCCACACACAAGTGTCTTGATAGTACAACTCCTGAGACATGCTCACTGCTCTCTGGTGATCTCCATCTCAACACTTGTGAGAGTGCTCAGACCAGTCTGGACAAGGTCGCTCGCTGAATGAATATTAGGGGTGAACACTTGTTTCTCTTTGTTTATTTTATTTTATTTTTGATTTTAGTTATTTATTTTATTTAACACCGTTTTGCCTGAATTTGGACTCACTTTGACAGAGTTGTGATCTTTTAGCCACATGTTTTACCCACGTTAAGATTCTTCAGATCATTTCATCTCCTGCTGGTGCTCCTTTGATAGAAAATAGAAATGACTCATTTGGTTAAAGATTACTGGCTGCTTTGGCTAAAATTGGCAATTTTTTGAGCTCTTTTCCCTCAACTTGCTCCTCAGTTACAGGAAACAACTGATCCCCCTTGATTCTGCCCATTATTCCTTCTCCGAACCGGATCTCTGTTGCTCAGGGATGATCCACTCAGTCATAGAAGCTCTGATTGTAATAGTGAAGCAGCAGATGTGTTTCTGAAAGCACTCTAACGATAACTCCCCTGTGATTGCCCTTTGAGCAATTACATTCCCACACTGTGTTCTGTCTGAGCGATCCAGATAAATCAGGCCTCTCTGGGAGATTTGTAAACATCTAAAGTCATTTTGCTGAACTTTGCTTATCCATGTGCAACAAAATACACTTTGTGATAAATGATATAATTCGGCAACAACTGAAATTCATCTGGAACCAGAAAACATCCCGGGAACACTTCTTCCTATCTCGGGGTAATAAAAATACTCATCTGATATCAACTGTTTGAATGTTTGAATTTATAACTAGCTACAGTTTTCCTGGTCCGTTCCTCCTCACTTGATATGCATCAGTGCTTTGACGAGGCTCGGAGGACCATAAATTCTGCTAAAAGCTCGACAGATTATCGCCTCTTTCATTAACGCCTTCCTTTATGTCTGCTTTTGTCCCCGTCAATGATGTGATATGGGAGATTCAAGTGCGTCCCTGCTTTATGGCCACTCAGGCAACAAACATAGAGTCTTTATTAACATGTTTACAGCAGCTGATTTATGATGTGAAGAGCAGGCTCCATTACCAACACATCTGAATATCAGCTGGACTCTCTGGAGCAGCACATCTGCAGGATTTGAAAACGTGCATGAAAAGATTTGAGTCATTGTTTTGTGTTTAAGGTTGATGCTGGAACAGATGGCTCCAGGCTTCCCACTGAATAATACATCACTACAAATCACAATGCATAACAATCAATAGGCTTGCAGTTAGAAGGGAGCCGCCGCCTCAGAGCTGCGTCTGGAAGACTTGTTCGTTGACACTAATCAGTTAGAAATGAGCTGGCGGCCGAATGCAGCGCCACGTTGAAGAGGTAGCACCGACGCTTCATCAAGGGTTTACGTATCGCTCAAATGCTCCAGTTCCTCCCACTTGGACTGTGTGAGGCAGCAGGCCCTGGTGGAAGGCTGACCTTCAGCCGTCACACCTGCTTAAGAGCGCGATCACTTGCGGCTCTGAGGTGAGGCGGGCCAGCGCCGCCGGGGTCTTCAGGCTCCCGCAGGACCGAACTTGATCAGATTTACGCTGCAGAGTCGGCGCTTGAGTAGCTGAGCTCTTCTCTTTTCCCTCCCGCCGACGTGCTGTTTGCTTCAGCGTATAAATGATTCACTGCGGATGAAGCAATAAAAGGTGCGAGGGAGCTGACGGGGGGAGCGAGAGCGCCACCAGGTCCTTTCTGATGAGGCGACTGGCACGCGCTAATTACACATCACAGACTTGACTTTGGTTTCACCTCCACTTTCTTTGGGCTTTTAATTTGATTTGACTCATCAGCTCTGAGAAAATTACGTGTTTTCCCGGAAAAATGTTGTTTAGTCCATTTGCAACATTTGTTTTAATGAAACACGCGTTACAAAGTTAATGTGGTTAAACTGCATCAGCCCAACAGGCTGCGTCTGTCTCTCACCATGAATCACATCAATGTAATGTGAACCGTCTTTGTCTTTTTAGGGTTTCCAAGGAAAAACTGGTCCACCAGGTCCTGGAGGTGTTGTTGGTCCTCAGGTAACATCATCTACAGCAGACACTCGCTTACACGCCTCTTTGGTCGATGTTTCACATCTACGCCTGTCGACTGCTGCAGTAAACGCTCAGCCTTCAACTTCATATTTGTATTTAAGAAATGTTGCTGTACCTAAAAATTTAGGGCCCAACTGGAGAGACTGGTCCTGTTGGGGAGAGAGGCCATCCTGGACCTCCTGGCCCACCCGGAGAGCAAGGTCTTCCAGGCTCAGCAGGCAAGGAGGGAGCAAAGGTATTGTTCACTGAATAGAGGATTGATTATCTATACACACGTGAAAATGTATGTAAATGTAGATGTGCTGCGTTATATTTGGGATTGTTTCACTGAAAAAAGGAAGCGAAGAGAAATCAGAGATGAACTCTAAAGCGATGTGCTGCAAACCGATCGATGCAGTTCTACAAAAACAGTCAATACGAAAGTGGAAGTCTTTCTTCTAGTGTGGAACATTGCTGCAGGTCAGGGATGATCCTGCAGAGCGGTTCTGGACTGTGTAGCACCGCTCCCCACGCAGCACTAGCCCAGACCACCCAGGATCTCTCCCAGCAACCCATCGTCTGTCAGAAACTTTGTGTCCTCTGCTTCCGTTTCATCAATTTCGGTCTTCCCCAGGCAGACAGTTTAATTGTGTCTGCCGTCTAACTCGGAGTCCGGCATCACTTGCAGCTTCTCTCTCTGCTGTATCTGTGTGTGAATTGGACAGCACCGCCCAAGGCCTCCCCCATCTCTCCAAACCAACCTTGGACAACACAACAAGAACAGATGCTGATGCGTCTTACAGTCGGATGTTTTCTGACTACCCTATTTAACTCATTCCTGAGTTTACCCTGCGATTATTAGTCCTGCTCATGTGGTCCACACATCCCTCAACTCTCTAGAATCACTTTGATTGTAAAGGTGGATCAAAGAGAGAAGAGTCAATTTTATTCCTATTTCTTGCTCAGCATGCAGAATTCTCTCTGTTGGTCTTAATAACAACCAGATTGTTTTGTGCCATTTCATCTTTGGCCCTTTCAGAAGACGCTGACTCTGTAACGACGATCCTGTTCCTGATGAAATGAACACAACCAGTAAAATCATAAAACAGCCTGAGACACAATTAGGAGCGAAAGGCTCATATGAAAACATGAATTTTAGAGATGATTTGAGACTGCGGGTGGCTTGACTCATTATGATGAATGGATGATGGATGGATTACAGAACCAGCAAAAATCCACATGTGTATACTCCAGATTAACTCCAGTCTTACACCAAATTCACTGATTCTCTTGTAATCGTGTTTGTTTAGGGAGACCCTGGACCCCAGGGGCCCTCTGGCAAAGACGGCCCACCTGGACTTCGAGGTTTCCCTGGAGAAAGAGGTCTGCCTGGCGCCGCGGTAAGAGCTCCTATCAACTCCGTGCACCTTCTGATGCAGAGCCAATCCAGTTTGAACGGGAAACGTTGATACCTGCCGCATGTGTGCGGACACCTGAAGCAATAGTTTAAGGGCCTCAGTTCATCAGGGGCCGCTGCGGTAGCGAGAGGAAACCGTTGCTGTTTCTTAAATATTTTGCCTGACTTCAAACTCACTCCATGCATAATTTACAACATAAAATATTAAGGCGCATCTGTTTGTAACCTGACGGCTTGGTCTGGAGGAGCCGCACGCTGGCGTGAGCAAGTATTTTACTTTTTGCATCGTTAATATCCTCAAGGTCAGACGCAGCAGCACTGAAGGTTCACCTCCACCGTTCACACCCGCGCACAGCCAGGGCCAACAGACACACACACACACGCACACACACACGCACACACACGCACACACACACACACACACACACACACACTGCCATGAGCTCTGTTGAAACCCATGTGGGAACCACACGCACATTGACACATGACATGAAAGCACATCTCTGTACAGCCTATTACACACAGCTATGTGTGTACACACATTCACTGACTCCAGAGTTTATCCTGTCGCTGCTGTTGTTTCTCTACACACACACACACACACACACACACACACACACACACGCTGAGTTTTTTTTTCCTTTAATATCCTGGTGCTGTGCCAGCACAAACACGTCAATAACTGTGTCAATAACAGCATTTCGTTCCTCAGATTAGTTTGTAAAGATGCGCTGGTCAGAGAAGTGTAGCGCTGCAGCACTCACACGACTGCTTGTCTTCCTCTCGTCCAGGGTCCAGCAGGTCTGAAGGGAGGTGAAGGGCCCCAAGGTCCCCCAGGCCCCGTGGTAAGTATCCAGTCAGCTATTTCATTATATTTTTTTAAAACAAAGTTTTCTGTTTTAAAATTGTTTCTCATGTATCTTTGCAGAAGTGTTTTCTTTTAGTAAGAATATTATTTTATTTTTTAGCACACTGCGGGGGGTATTGTTGGCCTGTCCATGGTAACTGCTTTGTTCCAGGACTGTTGACGTGATGCGTTTGGGCCCCTGCTGGTGCCCTGATGCTCCAGGGGGGGTGGAGCAGGCTGGTGGAGGGTCTGACCCACCAGCAGATGTCGCTGCTAACACAAAGGCAGGGCCAGTTTTGTGGGAGTTGATGGTGAAGGAGAGACAACTCCTGTCCTGGAGTGGACTGGAGACGGGTCCAGGGTGTACTCCTGCCTGTTGCCTAGTGACTGCTTGGATAGACCCCACCACCACCACCCCTCCCCCCTCCCACTCTCACCCTCCTCCCAATCTCAAATGAGATTAATTGCAGGAGCAACCTCAGACACGAGACAATACACAAGAAACATCACATCACTGATACTATGGTGATAGTTTTAGATTATACAGTATCTCCTGCAACAGTGTGTTACATGTTTGAACCCATGAATTTATTATTGCATCATCAGCAGGCGTATTTTTTAAAATTAATTTTAGATTGAAAGCATCAACAAATTTTATCCACCACTCGCAGCAATTTGTCTCAGAATCGTTCATCCTGGTGGAGGAGCGCCGCATCACATCTGTCGCCTTTATTGCCTCCTGGCACGAAGAGCCAGACCCCCACAATCGTACAGAAAACACACACACGCACACACACACACACACACACACAGATAGACGTTCATTACGGCTTCCACATTCCAGCCCCACTGCAGGCTGCAGGAGCTTGCCTTTATCTCCCCTCCTATTCTCGTCAGATCATCAGAGGGGCCGTAAAGCTTCTTGAGAGTCGTCATACTTTCTCATCAGGAATAAACAGTCTGAGTCTAAGTAATTAATTTGTGATGACTCTGTAATACACTTCCTAATCTAAATGTATGGCTCTCTGCTTTGATAGCCTCTCTTCATTAAGGCCTCCTTGAACATTATGTCTGCAACAGGCACTCATGCTTTAACAACAACAACAACAACAACAATAACAATAAGAGATAACATAAAATAAAGGATAACAGTCTGAATCAACTGTATTTGAAACCTAGTCAAAATCATAATCTAAGCAGTGAACAAACAAACGCCATAATCCCACAGATTAGCCCCTCCCCCCACGCCCCTGGGTTCCCTCTCTGGACCTCTGCAGATGTAATCCTGGAGCAGAAACACAACTCACACACACCTCTGGAACCGTTGAAACCCGTCCTGGCACATCTGGCACGTTTGCACGTTAACCCTTTGGTGGCTGCAGTCAGACAGGAGAAGGTGGTCAACTTTAACGTTCACGGGAGCCTCAAGCAGCGAGCTCTCTTGGTCAGGGACAAAGAGGTCCACACCTCAGCAAGTCATGTGATCCTGGAAGTAAGAGGTATCTTTGATCATCATGTCTCATGGATCTCCTGGATCATACACACCCTTCAGTCTGAAACTACATTTTTCAGTGTTTCCATGTGTGAATACTCCTGTGGTGCTCTCACTGTATTTGCATATTTACAGGACATTTTGTCTTAATGTTTCCTCGCTTTATTTCACGATGACAGGGTTCTCCTGGTGAGCGAGGCCCAGCTGGAGCAGCCGGTCCTATTGGTCTGTCTGGTCGACCTGGACCTCAGGGCCCCCCTGGTCCTGCAGGAGAGAAGGGGGCACCTGTACGTATGCGTTTCTCTCCTGGGTGCTTTTCTAGATTCCTGTTGATTATCCGGTTCTCCACAAAATGAATTTGTTGTTCTTTCAGGGTGAGAAAGGGCCCCAAGGTCCTGCTGGCCGTGACGGAGTCCAGGGTCCTGTTGGGCTGCCCGGTCCTGCCGGTCCTCAAGGCCCACCAGGAGAGGATGGGGACAAGGTCAGAGAGCCACACTTGCCCAGCCCGCTCTGTCGCTCCAGTACTCCCACCACTCTCCTGACACCCACACTGCTGATTGTTGGGCCTCCAACCATCATTAGTTTTTGGTGCTGAAGAGCAGACGTTTGCTCTGCAGCCACACACAGAATAAGAGCAAACCGCTCGCTTATATCACTGTCAGGATCACACACACCCGCCCGTGATGAAGGGCCGGAGGTTGAGATGAGAGATTTCAGTAGATTTCTTAAGCTGTTAACGTTTAGATGCTGAACTTCCACCAGTGACTTTCCACATGTGCGCCTTTCAGGGAGAGGTCGGAGAGCACGGCCAGAAAGGAAGCAAAGGAGACAAGGGTGAGCAGGTGAGTACAGTGTCTTATATATATGAATACACCTTGCTAACGCTAGGAAGGTGCTTTATACACAGAAATCACCCACAGATTTGCTTTTATCCAACTGTGATAACGTGTTCTTGCCTGTCCTCAGGGTCCACCAGGCCCAGGAGGCCTCCAAGGTCCCATCGGTGCCCCCGGTCCCGCTGTAAGTCCAGGATGTTAAAACCAGGATGACAGGATTATTGATGAAGTTTGTTTGTTTATGAGTCTGCATGCGCGACTGCTTCTTTATTTTATGCTTATTTTATGAAGTTATTGATAAGTTGAAGAGTTTCTGACTCTCTTCATTCATCTGTATAAATCAACGTGTGAGCAGGTTTACTGAGCTGATGCAAAACAAATAAAACAGTACGACAAATTTTGATTTTACCAACACAGAATGATTCAGAAGCTTCAAGGAGCCAGAATGTTTTTATGAGAGCGCAGTGGTTGTCCAAACATGCTTTAACACTTCACAAATCACACAAATGTGTGCTAAATCAAAAATCCCATGAAGCAGAGAGGAGCAATAACGGGCTTTTTTACTTGCAGGGAGGTGATGGAGAGCCTGGCCCCCGAGGTCAGCAGGGCATGTTTGGACAGAAGGGAGACGAAGGTGCGCGAGGTTTCCCTGGACCTCCCGGTCCCATTGGCCTCCAGGTTAGGACCACTTTACATTTACATTTAGAACCATCTCTGATGCAGCAGCAGGATACAAATGTAGATGTTTGTTATTTAATAATCATGGTATTCATTAGTTATAGAAAAGAATACAAAAAATAAAATCATATATATATATATTATATATATATATAATACCTTTACTAAGTCGTTGTGAGGAATGATACATGTTAATAAATAGTTTTCCTGGATCTCCACTTTGAGGCGGAATGGAACACATTAAACCTTAGTTACCTAAATTAATTTAAAAACTCAATTAATTCAACATGTTCTTCTCAGAACTCGCAACACACACACACGCATACGCTTGCACACACACACACACACACACACACACACACACACACACACACACACACACACACTTTATTGCAATGGATGGAGTGTGTATTTGTTGGAGTTTCTCACCTATGATAATTAAATCTTTCACCTTCACTCACTGGTGGCCACCTTGCCCATTATTACCTGACTTGATTAAGACCAGTCAGGATTCTGACTCACACAAGGTACTTACACGGCATTCCACCGCCGTCACTATCAGGAAATACTATATTTCCCCTGTCCCCAGTCGGCGTTACCAGTAGGGCTGCTGCGGTGTGCATCATGCTTTGATCAGTCTAATGAGATGAGACCTCCGCAGCCTCAAAGCTCTGGTTAGCCATTCTCTTTGTTTGAGCGAGCGGCCACAGCCGCTGGATCTCTGGGGGATCTTTAATTGAACCGGTTCACTTTCTCTGGTGCTTCCATTAACTCTGTGGACTCTGGTGTTCGGTCACATGCTGCATAATTAGTCGCATCACTAAAGACCCCAGAAGAGAACTTTGAGGAGCCCAGACCTGTGTGAGGCCATAATGGACAGTGGAGAAGTCACCACAGCTCTGAGCCCCTCCCTCTGCTGTCTGAGGAGAGGCATCTTCTTTGAGCTCTCCCCATGCAGCGCAGACGATGACGCAGCCTCCGCATCAGGAGGCAGTGCTTTACCCACAGTAATTACCTGCAGGAATCTTAGCGAACAAACTTCACGCTGGAAGCCTTGACCGCGCCGCTGGTGCACCGCGCTGCTGGGCCAGACGTGCGTCCGTACGCTAACGGGAGCAGGGAGGCACGTGAAGGCAGCACCGGGATCAGAGTTCAGCTGGGAGCTGCACGTTTGAGTGGAGGACAAACCTGCTAATGGAGGCTTGTGACAGGCTGAGCAGGAGGAACTGTGACGCTGACGTCTCCTCCAGGAGAAGAACTCAAGTGAAGCTTTTGTATTTGCTGTAACAGACGGCTGTCTGCTCTCTTTGATGTGCCGCTGACGTCCAAGCTTCATCCCGTCGTCCCGTTCTAGACGTGTGCTCAATGCCCCTGTGCATGTCTTCATTTAATACCTCACTGAGCAGCTAATAGCAGCTCATTGTACTTAAAATGTGCAATTAATTGATGCAGTTATGCGGGAAGGTTTGGCCCACAGACATGTTTAATATTTCACTGCATCAGCGAGTCACTACCACGCAGGAACCAGCACACACACACACAAAAGCACAAGTCGAACTTTAAGATCTGAGTTGTTTATTCCTTCAGAATCAGATTGGGATGTGGTGTTTACTTGTCCAGAAACCCACCTTGTTTGTTTTCGGCTCCTTTAGGGACTTCCTGGACCTCCTGGTGAGAAGGGAGAGAACGGCGACGTTGGCCCCATGGTAAGAGACATCTCCTCCTCCTGTAAAGTCTTTCATTAATTCTTTGACTTCATCTCAGCTGTGTTCTTTCTGCAGGGCCCTCCTGGTCCCCCTGGTCCCAGAGGCCCTCAGGGTCCGAGCGGAGCCGATGTACGTAGCATTAATATATGCAGCCATTGAAGCTGATACTAAAAGGAGGCTGCTGGTTATCTCAGACGAGGCAGATGCACATTTGTTCACTGGTGTGACGGATGAAAACTCACTTCTTGTTTTATCTTCTGCTGCAGGGTCCCCAAGGCCCTCCAGGTGGTGTCGGTCCTGTTGGATCTGTGGGTGAAAAGGTGAGCCTCATCAAAACACACAGTCAAGTCAGGACGTCTTTAAATCCAGTTTACACACATGTCCTTTGACTCAGTCCCTCCGGTAGGATTAATATTAATTACTCTTTTTATTTGATGTCTCCTCTCACATGACTGTTGATCACTATTAAAGGCCCCGTTTATTTAAGAGTTTCAAACTTTAAAGGCTGAGGCTTCTTTAAAGAGTCAGCTCATCTACTGGGAAGGACTTTGTGTCACCTTATTGTCTTGGATGAGGTTGTCTGTGTTGTTTTGGAAGCTCGCCGTGTTTGAAATCGAGAATGATTTGTCGACATTGCTGTCGTCTGACCGCAGGGCGAACAAGGCGAAGCTGGAAACCCGGGAACTCCTGGAGAACCTGGAACCAGGGTAAGTGAGCTCCGCCTGTGTTAAAAGGAAACAGCAATTAGCTGAGATTCATGTTAACACAAATTTGGTGTATTAACTGAAAGTTTATTTCAAGTTTATTTGCTGTGTAACCGTCTAACTTCAGCCCAAACTCGTGCTGAACCCTTCAGAAGTTCTTGTAGCCTCTAGAGCAGCACTACTGCAGGTTTTATCCACATCACTTTGGTGTGTTTGTTATGTTTTTATTCAGAAGCTGCCATCTCTGTCTGCTCTGAAGCTGTTGCCCGCTCGCACTTGAAACCAAATGATCCCTTAAATATATTGTAGCTTCAGGCTTTCGTTTCTTTCTTTATTCATCTTTCTTCTGACTTTCGTGTCAGGTCTTTTCCCTGCATCATTAAATGCTGGTGTTTGGCGGCGCACGGCTGACGGGATGTGTTTTCTTCTATTTGGTTTCTTGTTTAACGTAATGTCCTTTAAACATAATTCAACATGAAAGTATAATTGCAAATTAAAAAAGCTCCCAGTATTGTAATAAATTATTTTCCAGCCGTGCGTGGTTGGGATCTGTGCTCACAGTGAGGGGCGAGGACATTAAGTTGTTCACTATATCATTCATTTACTGGAGCATGACCTTTTAAAATCTTTGAAAACATATAAATAAATGCATCATCCTCCAAAGACTTGTTTAACAAATAAACTCCCTGTGGTGCTCTGCGCTGTTTTGACCATGCAGGAGTAACCGGAGGAGCCTCATTACCTGGAGCTTGTCCCGGTGCTTCTGCCTCACAGCACAATGATCAAAACACCCCGGCGTGTAAACGACCGCACGCCTGCCGTCTGAGCGCACTTTAAACGTGGCCAACGCCTCCTAGATCAGTCAATGCCCACGGCGTGTGAGATCCTGCATCGGTGCAGACATCATCAGAGCTGTCAGCGGCGGCATCGACATGCTCAGCGAGGCCCTTGACGGCTCTAATCTGGCGTCGCGCTTCCTTCATCGCTGAGGTTCTGAGCTCTACCCCCGGCCCTCGGTGGCCCGGGAGCCTGATCAGGAGTTTTTGATTTTGACATTTCCAGCGCAGCTCAAGTTTCCCTCATCATCAGGTCTTTAACTGAAGTGTGATGCTCAGCGCTGATGATGCTGGAGCAGTAAGAACGTCTCCTTTATGGTCCAAGACGAGCCAACAAAATCCCCCTTTTGTCCTTTGCTGTTGAAAAGAGCAACAGCAAAACAGCAAGGTGGTTAATGTCTCCGCGTCAGCTCCAACGGGGGCTCGGGCGTCCTCTGGCGCTGCCCTCATCAGATCTGAAGGTTTTCCTCTTTCGTACAGTCAGAAGATTAAAAGTCTCAATTCTGGGATTAAAGTGTTGGCAAAGATTTGTTATAAAACCACATTTACATCTCACTGTCCGCCGCTGCTCGTGACACTGACGTCGGCGTACTGCGCGTGGGAGGTTTGCTGATTCCCGTTCTGCTTTCCCGTCCAGCGTCTCCGACCTTTTGACCTCTGTGAGAAACGGCTGTGCTGCGGTGGCGGCAGTGCCGGGGTGATGAATGACCTTCCTCACAGCCACTCTTCCGTTGCAGGGACCTAAAGGTGAGAGAGGAGAGAAAGGAGAGGCTGGTCCCCCTGGAGCCGCTGGACCTGCTGGTCCCAAGGGACCCCCTGGAGATGATGGTCCAAAGGGCAACCCTGTAAGTCTGCTGATTGCTCTGCTGGTGCCTCCACACACATCCTCATGAGCTAAGCCCTGTTAGCGGGGGAAGTTATTGTCTTTGTTTGTGTAATAACTGAATGCACTGAAGCCTGTTATCAACAACATCAGCAAGTGCAAATTTACGTTCGTGGTTAAAACCACGGCTGAATAAAAATAGTCTTGAAAAAACAAACTCTGTGTCGAAGCACCTGGTGTCGACAGGTTCCTTTCGACGCCCTGATGCATCTCACTTATCTTTCTTAAAGGGTCCAGTTGGATTCCCTGGAGACCCCGGCCCTCCTGGAGAGCCAGGTGTTGCTGTAAGTGTGAAATCCTGAAGCAGAGTATCACCATACATGTATAAACTTATGGGTTTGTAATGTTCCATAAATACAGAAGGTATTATCTAACCTGCATCTGTGCTTTTGCAGGGAACAGATGGAGAGCCAGGAGAGAAGGGAGAGGATGGTGAAGCTGGTCAGCCTGTGAGTACCTGTCAACTACTCATGAATGTTTACAACATCCCTCATGTTTGTATATTATTTTCACGCTCATCATCAGTTATATCTGTTGTAATTGATGTCTGCTTTATTCTCTGGAGTGAAAAGTATGTTCAGCTTAATTTAATGAGATGTAAAGTAACAGACAAACATTGATTTGCTTTAACACGGAACCAAATACCAACTGAATAATCCCACTTTCAGCTCTCTACAATATGTCCCAGCACAAACAATGAAATCAATTTACTGCTTATTACCTAATTTGATGAAAATGCCTCCTGAACACATAAACATGTCATGTTATCTCATCCAAATTCAAGTTTAATTATCAGTGATTTATATTTGATCGTGCTCGTTAAATAACACTAAAATATCAGTGTTGTTATAAGGTTCAGTCCCGTCACCAGTATTTACATGAGCACTCGCTCATTCAGTTGTCTTCTTGCTTCATTTCAGGGACCTCCGGGTCCATCAGGAGAGGCCGGACCACCTGGACCACCTGGCAAGAGAGTAAGTCTTTAACACACCCTCCGTTGGTCTTTTTCTGCCCACAGCTCTACGTGTTTCCATGTCATGCCAGCCATGCATCAGGAGCTGCTATGACAGGAAATGTTCTCTGCCACAACGTTAATTTCAGACCTGAGCTGTGAATTAATCACATCGTTAGCGCTGACAGATTATCCGCTCATCCTCCTCCTCCTCGTTATTCTGGATCACCTGAGAAAAGATTGATGAACCATGTCTGCCAATATGAGCATTTACTGCTAAGTAGCTGTGCTTAGAGCCAATGTCCAGCCGTGCATCCACAATCTATATAACCTGTAAGTGTGTAAATAAGAACCTCTTCAGCCACTTGTATTGATTGGATGAAGATATTGATCGGTATTTTAAAGCTAAGGGAAGAGAGTGGTGGAGTTCTTCATTTCATTGTTCTCACAGTTATAATTTAGTTTTGTTTGGATATAGGAAATCAAAGGCAGTGAACTTTAGCATCTCTAAAGTCGATGACATTGTTGTTCCAATGCAATTTTTCATTTGAAGTGGAATATTTTAAATACCTCATTAGCTAAAATAGATGCATGCTGTTATTAATAAATCCCAGAGCGTGTGATGAACCAGATTAAATTTTAATCCCATGGCAGCTCTGTAGTTTTGGTCATTACTCGGTTGTTTTAGACAGTGACAGATGAGAATTAGAGGGTGGGGGTATCTTTTGACATTGTCCTCAGGTTCCACCAGACCAGTCCCCTGCCTCATCTCACCTCAACTCCTCCGCAACAACTCAATCTTGGCAGTAAAGCACATGATTCATTTTCATTAAAACTGGGGTATAAAAACAGACTGGGAGATTTAAGGGGTCATGGTGTTGGGGCTGTCACTGAAGGAATTCACCCCAAAGCCCATTAAGAAATGAATGGCGAGATCTTTCATCCTGAGAAAGAAATTGAAAAGGCTTACAAAAAATAGTTGGAAAAAGGAGCCTGTTCATCCGAACTCATTTACGTCCTGGTGGGAGCCAGAGCAATTCTGACACGTTATTGATTTGGAGCCTCTTGACTGACATCTGGGAGAAAAACAAAAGTATTACAAAGATGTGGGAAAGTTGTTGGGACTATATGAAAAGAGAAGGTCTTAAATAAGGAATGTTGACCTAAAGAAAAACCCACCAACAGCAACAGAGAACTAATCATTCAGAATACAAACAACCACGGCCTTAAATATTTAAAGTTTATGATGCTGATTCTAAATATAATAAGGTGACTCCCAAACACTGAGACTGGGGCAGCAGAAGCACCACAGGTTTCCAGTATAAGGTGAAGCTTCCAGTGGGAGTACACCCTAACGTTTTAGAGGAGTCACAAATCGGACTGCATTTTAACGACGCAGTCCAGTGGGGAAACCATGTCATGCATTTATAAAACCAGGGTTGATTGCTTTTCTAATGGGCTCGGCCCAATTTACATTCTGAGCATTTAGTACGGTATCAGGAGATGCTGCACCTAGCTGTAAATGGCCAAGAGATTAAGCTAATGGGTTATTTTATCACACCAAGGTCTTTAGTTGCTTAGAAATGAACCTGGGATAATGCTTTCTGGCTCCTGACAGTTTTCTGCTTTGAATCAACAATTTCACTGAAAAAAGGCGTTTATTGGGCTCCTGGTGTCCACTCAGCAATTTCGCCTAAAGGAGTTGCTGTCTCCT